>QRAA01000151.1:0-164609 GCA_003670145.1 Fusarium subtropicale
AATATATACTTTATTCCATGCCTACATATATCCGCGAATTCTTTATACGCATATCACCAGAGAAAGCGTTGCGAAACTACATCGGAAATATCATGCTTTAGAGCGCCTTTGGCACAAATCCAAAAGCTTTCGATTTCTCATTCAAGCGTGATGATTCTTCGGAAGTTAGCGTTACCGAGACCCAGATTCGGTTGACAGGGAGCAAGCCGAAAGCCACAGAAGGTGTGAAAGCAGTTAATCAACCCCGCTGTCAGGATAGCCAGAGCGTAAGAGGCATAACTCTGTTGGAAAGAAAGCAAGCGTTACTGAATTTGGTAAATGGCATCGCAGCCTGCCTACTGTCTCGAACATCTGCTATCTAACTGTACTGCGTATGTAAATGGAGCTCGGTATTATGGGCAAGCCGAACTTGTGGGGATTTGGAGTATCTACTTCAAAGGTTGTGGTTGTGACACAGAATGAAGACTGAGTTATGGAAGGGCTGATATGCACAGTGACAAGCATAAGACATGCTTGCCCTAATTTGGAAGCTGGTTAATGTCTGCACTACGAAACCTCTGAAGGCGCGCCCTTCAACTGACTGTCGTCTTGGCATGGCAGATGACGTTGCGAATGGCTTCCAATGCCAAGCGAATTTTCGTATCTGAGTCTTCTATAAAGTCTTCTGTGAGAATCAAGGAATCGATTGGAACACATTAATTAATATATACGAACACCATGACATCTACAGGCACAATCACAAATATCAAGCCATTGTCCAGTCCTGGCATACTGTCTCACCACAATGAGTCCATTGAAATGTCAATCATCCGTCCAGCCACAACAGACAACTCGAAAGACAACCCATTAGTGGAAGATGAGGTCCCTGACCACGCAACAAGCGCCATTCCGGATGGTGGTTACGGTTGGACAATAGTAGCTTCGTGTTTCATTCTTTTGTTCTGGATCAACGGTTACACTACAGCTTGGGGCGTGTTGCAAGCGGCTATCGTCCAATCGCCTCGACTACATACCAACATTCGCACCATCACCTTCGTTGGCAGTTTATACATGGCATGCATGGTTGCCTTTGGACTGGCTTCGGTCAGACTATCAAGACAATTCGGTATCCGACACACCAGTCTGACAGCGACTATTCTTTTCGGCGCCGGCTTGATTATCACCAGTTTTACTCTGGAGCATCTAGCAGGTTTGTTCTGTGTAGCTGGACTACTTGTTGGACTATCAACATCTCTACTTTACACGGCTACGAATACACTGCCCGTGCAATGGTTCAGCAGCAAACTGGGCACAGCAAACGGAATAGTCAAAGCAGGAGGCGGTGTAGGGGCCACAGTGCTCCCATTAGCGACACAAGCCATGATTAGCAAAGTCGGGCTACAGTGGACATTTAGGATTCTTGGATTCTCTATCCTGGCAACAGGAATTCCATCTGCTTTGTTCCTAAAGGAATTTGTTCGAAACAGCTCGACGTCGCGATTTGACTGGTCGCAATTAAAGAGCATACCGTTTCTCACACTAGCCATGGCAGGGGCTGTTGGCGTGTTCGCGTTGTTTGTTCCACCATTCTTCCTCCCTGTCTTTGCTAGGTCCATCGGGCTATCCGCCGCAACGGGCGCAGGACTAGTAGCAGGGTTCGGTGCGTCGACAGCGGTTGGACGATTTGCTGGTGGTTGGATCTGTGATCGAATTGGCGCTTTCAATGCATTGGCACTAGCAGCTTCGATCAACAGCGTGTCTATGCTGGCAATATGGCCCGTCAGCTCATCTTTGCCGCCGCTGTTTGTCTTTGCTATCATTAACGGTTGTGCGAATGGAAGCTTTTTCGTGGCGTTGCCGACAGCCGTGGCGACCCTTGCTCCAGGATCCGCTGCAGCGTCGATCAGTTTAATGACCTCGTTCTGGACTCCAGGATACTTGATGGGTGCGCCCATTGCCGGTATTCTGATCGACTCACAGCATGCATCTGAGGCATCGTCTATCGAGCCGTACAGAGCAGCTATTTTCTATGCGGCTGGTGTTGGATCCCTTGCTACGTTGTTGGTCATTATTTCTCGAATGACACTAAGTAGGAAACTGATCAAGAGGTTGTAAACCCTTGGATGACAATGTGGTGGGCAGTAAAGCCTTCCTTCAAAGGCTTGCCTGGCGTTGTTCCACAACTTAGTTTTATCGAATCACCTCATGGACTCATCTAGATGTCTCTCCTTCATTTAGCTCCCCAGACTCTAGACAATAACAATGCCGGTTTGATCTAGTTAGATATGCAATTTACTTTCCAATGCCCCTCAATATAAAACATAGCGTCGTTACCCTACACAATCACATACCTGCGCCATGCATAGATCTCGTTGCGCCAATGGAATAGCGTGCAGAGTGTGCCATGTGTTTACCATGTGTACCGAGTACTAACGCAGCAATTCCGATATCCGCAGCCACATCCAACTAATTGAGAATTAAAAGACCAATTCGTCCAACGTTTCCAATTGACTTTCCTCACTTCAATCCATGGCACAGCGAGATGACCCAACTCGGCAGTTGTTAGCTGTCAATCCGTAATTCTAAGATAGCGTCTAGATAAACTTAAAGCCCCCTAATTTTACCAATCGATGTGCATGACGTGGACCCCTTCTAACCTGAACTAGATATTCAAGCTGTCTATCACCCTCAATCGTGGAATCTCCCCAGCTTCCCATCTCAAGTTTACATCCTTCTGATCCTTCGTTCTAACATGTCAGCAAGGCTGTTGGCTTTGTGCCTTGTCTGAGCCCCGTGGCCTGGTTAAATGCTGACCGAAGTCGACGATCGTGGACGTCATTCTCTAGGGTCAAGTTCTTTTTTTGGTAAAGCCACTGTCTGCTTTGGCGCGATTATGCGTTAGTGCTCACCCCGAAGTAGCCGGACGGGCGGGCTGAAAGCTTGTTGGGTATCACCGTCGCGACCCTAATCCCTGCATCTAGAACATGTTTGAAACAAAACAGGATGTTTATATTAATCATGTCTCGCTGTGAATATTCCAATCTTCTTTGCCATTGTTCCTGCTATCTGCAAAATGTTGTTACGTTTTCTGGTCTTGCTGCCATTGTTGGCTGGAGCTTTAGCCGAATACAAGGTGCACGATGATACATTCAAGCCTGACTACGTTCTAGAAGCAACTCTAGATGATATCAAGATCAACTGCAAGTCAAGATCATCAATCGTCTTCAATGGGACATCTCCTGGTCCGACACTCTATCTCCAAGAAGAACAAACGACTTGGATTCGAGTTTATAACAAGATTCCGGATAGTAACGTCACAGTTGTAAGCTTGAACACACTCCCTCTCACATCCAAAGCTGACAACATAAGCACTGGCATGGTCTGAGTCAGCGAGCCGCACCTTTCTCTGACGGTACTCCCCTCGTCAGTCAATGGCCCATCCCCGTTGGACAGTTCTTCGACTATGAGATTCGGCCAGAGGTTGGAGACGCAGGATCTTACTTCTATCATTCGCATGTCGGCTTTCAGATCGTGAGTGCGTTTGGAGCTTTGATAGTGCGAGACGCTGGGAAGCCGGAGTATAAGTACGATGGAGACATCCCTCTTCTGGTGGGCGACAACTACGCTGCCGAGGATGAAGTGATAGAACAAGGCCTGCTGGCAGATCCCTTTAAGTGGTCTGGAGAGCCGCAAGCTATAACACTCCAAGGCAACAGTGGCAACAAGAGTTTCTACGAAGCACCAGACTCAAGCTGTATGCCTCATGTCGTTCACGTTGATCCTGGCAAGACCTATCGGCTTCGGTTCATTAGCGCTACTGCGTTGTCTATGATTAAGCTTGGCATTGAAGACCACGATAAGCTCACAGTCATTGAGGCTGACGGGTCATACACAAAACCTGCCAAGATCGATCATGTCCAGGTATCACCTGGTCAGCGCTACAGTTACCTCATGAAAGCCAAGTCTTCGAAAGAGGTGTGTGGAGGTGACAAGTCTCAGTATTGGATTCGGTACGAAAGTCGCGATCGACCGAAAGTGATCAGCGGATACGCTTTACTCAAGTATCGGTGTGACAAAAAACAGAATCTTCCAAAGTCACTACCCGAGACATCACCCGTCGTACTGTCCAATGGCACTTCTGACTACCTCGAGTATGCCCTGGAAGGGTTATCGGAGAAGAACAACCGAGCATTTCCCAGGTTATCAGAAGTGACGAGAACCGTTGTTATTCAGATCAACCAGATCCTCACTACTGGAGCCTATGTTAATGGATCACTAAATGGCACAGTGGCCTGGGCGTAAGTTGCAAATTCATAACATTATGTCACACTTTGCTAACAACAATCAGACAAAACGGCCTACCTTGGAAAGAAAATGTTCAGGCTGAGCGTCACCAAGTCCCATATCTCATCCAGATTTACGAGAATGGCACGACTCCCAACTATACTCTTGCTCTGGAGCACCACGGCTTCGACCCAGAAACGAAGGCATTCCCCGCCAAGGTCGGTGAAGTATTGGACGTAGTCTGGGAGAACAACAACGGTCCTACAGGCGGCTGGGACTACCACCCCATGCACGTCCACGGATATCATGTGTATGATCTCGGTTCCGGTAACGGTACCTACAACGCGACCGAGAACGAAGCTCATTTCGACAACTTCACCCCTGTTCTCCGGGACACAACGAACCTCTATCGATATGCTGTCAAGGGTGTTCCGCATCACACCGCTGGTTGGAGAGCTTGGCGAATTCGCATCACCGAGGAGAACATTGGTGCTTGGATGATGCATTGCCATATTGCACAGCATCAGGTGATGGGTATGGCCACCGTTTGGGTGTTTGGTGATGCTGAGCAGATCCGTGGCAAGTTCCCTGCTCCGCCGTATACTCAAGGGTATCTCACCTATGGTGGAAGTGCGTATGGAAGCGAGGATGATCAACCTTGGGTGAACGAGTACTACAGTGATAAGACTAATTAAGATGGAGAAGGAGATGTACTAGTTACATACAAGAGGATGATGGGACACGCTAGTCGTGTTTCTTCAAATTAGAACCTTAAAGTTTAATGGAATTATGTGCCTTCAATTTGATTATGAAAAGCCTCATTCGAGTCCCACTGGCTATCTGCGTATTTGCACTCTACTATTATTCGTCTCTGGGATCAGAGAGTCGAGATGGAAATTTATCTCAGGAAAATACTTTCTGTTACATGATGGATATTGATAATCCCAATAGCCACTCAGGGCTCGTCAATGTATGGCCCAAGTAAAGTTACCAAGTCCTCAATGCTATGCTTGTTATATCCCAGCGACGAAGTAAGTCGACCCAGCCAAGAAGCCTTCCTTTCTTCCGACTTGGCCGGTGGCAATAGAATAGATTCAATGTGATGCATAACTCCATCCATCAGGATAACATCGGGCATCGAAACTGGGATAGAATCGTGGCTCTTGCCTTCAACCTCTTGACCTTTCAGGATATTCAGATGCCATCTCTTATGAATTTTGCGGCTCTCAACCTGTAGAGTTAGGTTATTGTGCAAGGTTGGCAGATCAAACTAGAAGGATATATGGTCAGTTCCAATCCAATATGTAGTCTGTTTCTCATTGCTTACCTGATGAGATTCTTTATTCGGAATTAGACTCAAGTCTGTCAGTTGAGCTCCGCCATGGGGCCAGTAGCTATCAGTGAATAGAGTCTTGTTGGGCACGACATGATATTTCAGTAGGGCACGAAGATAAGGTCTACCTCCATGACTGAATAAGAACTTGGTAGCAGATTTCCCAAGGCGATCAAAGGCAGCATTGGTTGGAGCAAAGATAGTTTGAGACACATGCGCATTGGTGTCGTAGATGCTCTCTGATAGCTTTGTCGCCTCTAAACCCCGTCGCAGCTTTGATAGTTCTGGGCGGGTACGAAGGGCATGGGCAGTTGAGTTGGGGAGTTCCAACACGGTGTCAATATGATGGATAAAGCCGTTGACGGCGATCGACTGCGATGCGTTGACTGGTAATACTCGAGCCGCGCGGTTGAGTGTAAGCCCGTTTTTGTCCTTCTGTACACTGATACGTTGCTTGTAGGTGAAGAATATATCTCCATTGACAAAAGACGAAACCGTGCCCATTGTCGGGAGACGCGCAGCTGGTACTGGCCCTGGCCCCATATGACATCCAGCGATGAACAAGCCAAAGAATGGTGGCGGATCAGGTGGGAAATAGAAAGAGTCGAAAGCCTCATTTACAGGGGCATAAACTGTGAAGCGAGCCTGTGGTGCTGAGAGACCCCGGACAATGTCAGGCAATTTGCCCACGACCTCGACAAATTTGGAAACGCGGTCATCGCTATTCAAGACCTCCCAGACCGTGAGATTTGTCTCGTGCTGGGTCTCATGTAAGACTGGGGTTGGTGTGTTTTGTGAGGTGCTGTACCATTTCAGGACAAGGTATTGAATAAGCAGAGGGATCGATATGATGAACGATAACGCTCTGAGAGCTCTCCAAAGTGAAGGTTTCTGCTTAGCCATTGTCGTCGATTATCTTCACACTGAGTGTATAATTGGACTGGCTGACATCCACGATAGCATATAAAACATGTTAATGATGATCTATTGTCTCTGTCTGCCGGGTCAGTCAACCCGAGTCTTCGGGTCGGAGCACGGGGTGGGGCATCGGGCCCCGATACATGTCCCGAGATAAGTCTCGTCAACTCGGGATTGTAACCGCACCACTAAAGATCACCGCAGCGACGTGTAACTTGAGGTTTACGAATATGCGAACTCTCAGCAAAGTTCATTAAGAAAAAGGCGCTCTCAGAATAATATTCGCAGCTCGGGAAACTTATTCAGTTTTCGTACTGCAATAAGCTGACAGCACGAAAAGGATGCTTACCTCTCCACGTCTAATGTTCCTTTTGCTAGTATGGGTGTTTTCAACACTCGTGGCCAGTGCCCTCGTGAAGAAGGACTGGACTATTACATGGGAACCAGGAGCACCCAATGGCCAGGAGAGGAATATGATCAAGATCAATAATCAATTTCCTGGACCAACAATTCTCTGCGACGAAGATGATGACATTGAAGTCACGGTTCACAATAAAATGCCGTTTAACACTACTGTCCACTGGCATGGACTCGAGTAAGTCAGACGAGTTTTCAATATCGAGTATAGTTGAGTTAACTGTTTAGGATGATGGGCACACCTTGGTCAGATGGGACACCAGGCATGTCGCAGAAACCAATAGAAATGGGCCAAAGCTTCATCTATCGGTTCAAAGCGTCACCAGCAGGAACACATTGGTACCATTCCCACTCAAGGGCTACTGTTCTCGATGGTCTTTACGGACCAATTTTTATTAGGTACGTTCAATGAGTTGACAAGGATTTAGTTTATGCTAAGAAGTACACCAGACGAAAGCCAGATGCCCCAGCACCATGGCATCTCATAAGCAAAGAGAAAAATGATATCGACGCAATGAGTCGTGCAGTTATCGACCCCAAATTGGTAATGGTATCTGATTGGACACGCTTCATGTCTTGGGAGTACATGGCTGCCGAGGAGAGCTCTGGAATGGCCATCTTGTGAGTTCCTACAATATACAGAACAGCGCGCAGCATGGCTAATCACTAAATATGCAGCTGCTCAGACAGTATTTTAGTAAACGGAAAAGGAAGTCTGTTCTGTCCCGACGTTGATGTGTTAATCAACCACACCAGTACGTATATGAAGTACGGCTTGTATCCACGACAAGTCAACGATAAAGGGTAGGTGACATCAAACCTACCTGATGATAGTACGCTAACAGTTCAAGGTGCTTTCCGTTTATGAGATCAACCCAAGGTCCATATTTGACCACTGGAAAACCAGAGACTATCCCGCTACACCTACAACACGGCTGCACCCCTGCTGAGGGTGCCAACGAGACGATAGTCGTTGACCCAGCAGATCAATGGGCCAGTCTCAATTTCATCGGAGGTGCCACATTCAAGACCATCGTCTTTTCGGTTGACGAACACGACATGTGGGTATATGAAGTTGATGGGCACTATATCGTCCCACAGCGCGTCAATACAGTACACATGTATGCAGGCGAGCGTTATGCCGTTATGATCAAGCTTGATAAAACACCCAAAGACTATACCATCCGTGTCGCCGATAGCGGCCTTACCCAAGTCATCTCAGCATTCGCTACACTACGATACAAAGGCGGTATTCAAGGAAGCGAGAGTGTGGGGGTGATTGACTATGGTGGCCAGAACAGCACCAAAGACGGGTTTGTCATCACACTCGATCGTGATCATCTTCCCCCTTATCCTCCCAACCCACCAGCACGCAAGGCAGATGCAATGCATGTCCTCTCAACGCACAGATGGAAAAGTGCCTGGCAGTACACCATGTCTGGACATGGCATGTACGAAGAGGACCGCAGCGCATATGGACCTCTTCTATATGACCCTCATTCAGCAGACGCGATGGATGAGGGCCTTGTTATTCGCACAAAAAATGGAAGCTGGGTTGATCTGGTACTCCAGGTTGGTTCTTTACCAGGTCAGCCACAAGAGTTCCCGCACATGATGCACAAGCACACGGGAAAGACATGGCAGATTGGCTCTGGGCTGGGAATTTGGAATTACTCCTCTGTCGAAGAAGCCATAGCTGCCGAGCCACATAACTTTGATCTTGAGACACCCAAGTGGAGAGATACATTTGTTACCTCATTCGATGGCTCGGCGTGGATAGTGCTGCGGTATCAAGTCACAAATCCTGGACCTTGGCTTTTTCACTGCCATATCGAAACACACTTGGCTGGTGGAATGGCAATCGCGATTCTTGATGGTATTGATGTTTGGCCGCAGATTCCTGCTGAGTACGGTCCTGATCAACGGGGCTTTATGCCGGGAACACTTCCGGAGTTGGAGAGTGGAGGGAAACAGGGCACGGTGGAAAAGCAATGTCCATTGCAAGCAGTATCTCCCAGTGGCAGTCCGAAGAAGGATGCAGGTGAAACTTCAGCTAGTGACTCACGCTGGGAGACACTGATTCGTGGTTTGATCCAAGTATTGCAGGGGTGGCTTTCGGACGAAGCAAGTAGTCATTCCTCATAGTCTGCCAGTAATAGCACAATGATCTAAAACAGTTTGTCCTATTATTATTTTTGATGTGTGAAATTGCTTCAATATCCACTCTTGTGCTCTGCAAGCAGCCGCGTTGATGAATGATCATGATTTAAGAGTTACACATTGTGTAACACGATGGCTTGAAAGTTAATGAGATTAACAAGATTATAATTCACTCTTTCAATCTGTATGTACACAAACCAATTTCACAACAGTCAATCAGCACCACGAAGAATTTGTTTGCCCAATATTTCTATCATTAATCTCTACCTACAAACATATCTATACTGCCTTGACTACATGATTCCCTGTTCCCATGACCATTTACCCTCATTCTTTGATCCAAATACAGACATAGCAAACATCTCAATCCATAGGTCCAAACCTCGCTTCCCGATCAGCGTTCATAGCAATGATGGCATCTCTCGCTCCTGGCCAAGCCTTTCGCTTACCCGGGAACACACGGTAGGCATGAGGGCTGAGCAAACCGTCCATCATAATGTTGCAAAACTTGCGGTCGCGCATCCAAAAGTTCCACCCCTTCATAGTGTACCCAAGATGTTCTGGCAAGCCAGAGCCAATCACTCGGTCGACCCATTCCATCCACTCCGATGCTTTGACAATGGAAGGTGTGACGGGGCCCTTTTTAGCGAGATCGACGACCCAAGCATGCTGATCATCGACTTGTTTGTTCATCTCTGCTTGGGATGGGAAACCTGATGGATCCTTCCATAGCTGAGCGACTGCCATGCTGGCAAGATCAAACATGAAGAATGCAGGGTTCATGAAAGACAAATGACCGATAAAAGCAAGAGTATTGGGATGGTCGAGACTGAAGATGTTCTGGTACAGTCTTGGTAGCGGACGACCCGTGAAGCCCCGAGACTTTTGCCAATCTGTAGTCGTGGCTCGACACGGATCTGCGTCCATGCCCACGACTGAATAGTCCACAGTGAAACCTGTACAGAACAGAATAGCGTCGACTTCATACTGCTGGCCGTCGCTTGTCTCGACTGTGTTCTCGTCGATGACACGAGCCAGTCCATGTGTGCTAATGATAGAACCCTTCTCCAAAAATGGAACCAACTCGTCGTTGACAAGAGGACGTTGGTTTGTAATTGATGGGGCAGGGTCAAAGCGCCACTCAGGCTTGAGGTTAAAGGTGTTGTGGACAAGCTTTCCGATGACGCTGTTCATTGTCTTCTCCCAGAGACCTGGCGTGTAGCGGTTCATCAGGTTGAGTATCACATACTTGCGATAGGTTCGTACGTGGTCTACAGGCTTGCCTTTGACCCATCTGGGGACCTGGAATTGTGATTAGTCTCTCATTCATCGGCATACGTACATTGCCCAGTACTCACAATGATAGCTCCGTGTCGATGTGCGAGGTAGACCTGGTCAGCAATGGGAGCCAACTCGGTTGCCATGTCAGCTGCAGTGTTGCCGAAGCCCAGAACCATAACCCTCTTGCCAGCAAGCACTTCGGGACTGTCATAGTGTTAGAGAAGGTTACATAATCAGGAGCAACTTGGCTTACTTCTTGAACGACATGGAGTGTTCTACAAAACCCTTGAACTTCTCAATGCCCTCAATCTTAGGCCTGGAAGGAATCTGATCTGCTCCCATTGCAAAGACAACCTTGTCGAACCACTCCATATGCGGCTCTGGAGCGTCAGGCGTAGACAGAGACAGGCGCCATTGCTGCTTCTTTTCGTCATATCTGGCACCATGGAAACTAGTGCGAAGGCGACAATGTTTCATGAGTCCAAAGTGTTTAGCATAGTCCTTTAGGTATCTATCAATACCCTCCGCAGGGATGAAGTCAGGACTGTCTGAGTGGAGTTAGTGCATGCATTCATTAGTGGGTGCTCGTCAGTGGTGCAATACCTTCAGGGAAGGGAAAATCTGTAAAACATCCTCGCTGCTTGGATCCGTTAGACAGAGTGCCTATTGTCAAATGATTAGAATATTATTTGAGATATAGAAGAACGATAAATTTACTTCTCATTACAGTCAGTTTGTTTCCTTCTTCAAAATGCCAGAGACCTCCAACATATTCATTCCGATCGAGCCCAACGGCATCAAAGCCTTCTTCTCGAAGGTTCTTGAGAGTTACAAGGCCCAGGGCACCCAGGCCTACAATAGCGACAGTAGGGGCAGCCATTGTCAGTAAAACAAAATGAGAGGCTAATTGTTCAGTGAGATTGGTAATCCTGAGAAACTCAAATACGAGAAAGGCAGTTGGTCTGCAGTCATCAGTGAATTATTAATATGTCTTTTTCTGTCCATTATTTGACATGGCGTGATTTCTGTAGATACCTACACAAAGTAATTCCTACAGCTTCAATACTGTTACACCTGATAATTGCTGAGCGTCGCTATTCGGGCTCGGGGTGGGTCAGTATTCGGGGTCGGGGATTATGTTGCTGAGCCTAGTCCGAACCCCGTACTCGGTGCGAGTACATGTAACCTTTAGAGAGGTACCTAGTCCAGATAGCGAGTGTTCTGGGTGCTGCATAAAGCCTTGTCAGAGAACATGACATCCACTGTAAGATCCCTGTAACCGCCATTTCTGTTACGCTCCAAGTCCCCATCTCAGCGCCTGTACAAGACACAACTCAGTATTCAGCGAGCCTCGCCACATAGCCACAATGGGTTCAATTTCTTCTCCATCCCTCATCATTGACCTTGCGAATGCTGTGTCCTCGGCAGCTAAGAACTTGGACACGCAATTGCAATCTCAAGGTTTTCCACAGCCTTCTTTCTCAGCCGATGGTCCAACATATGTTGTTCCCAAGGATGCTCCTAAAGCAGCCCACGAAGCCCGTGTGGCAACCGCTGAGGCAGCCCTGAAACTGTTCAATCTTGTATCTGGGCCCAGCGAGCTTCTGCCAAACATGACAGCCAGTGTATGTAGAAACACCTCCATTATCAATAATTTTAAGCTAAGATAACTGTGACAGTATCACACCATTTTTGCCCTTCAATGGTTACATCATTTCGATGTTTTCTCCCACATTCCTCTTGATAGTTCCGTTTCATATGAGAAACTAGCTACCAAAGCCAATGTGCCCGGGTCTCTGCTCAAAAGCGTTGCGCGTATGGCAATGACAAGCAACATCTTGGCAGAACCAACCATAGGTCAAGTCGCACATACTGCCAATTCTGCCATGTTTGTCAAACTTCCCAACATGCGCGACTGGGCCTCGTACATGTTCACTGCCTCAATCCCAACTGCTGCTGCCATGGTTCCCGCTACAGAAAAGTGGCCAGGAAGCGTAAAGAAGACCGAGACAGCTTACAACATCGCTTTCGGTCATGATTTGCCCTTCTTTGATCATTTGTCCCAGAGCCCTGTCATGACAAAGCAGTTCGCTGGATACATGAAAAGTGTGACGGAGGGCCAAGGCATGGACCTCTCTCATCTCGTCAATGGGTTTGACTGGGCCAGCCTGCCAGACAAGTCTCTCATTGTTGACGTAAGTGATATCAACGGCCTCATTCCTCCTCAAAACAATTTACTAACTTTTTACAGATTGGAGGCTCTGCGGGTCATGCAAGCTATGCTCTAGCTGCTGCTTATCCACACCTCCGCTTCGAGGTACAAGACCTCGTCACCGTCGTCAACGGAGAAAAAGCAGCCAAGGAGCATGAAGAAGCAGTAAGCAAGCACGTGCTTGGCACTGATAACAGGGTATCCTTCAAAGCACACAACTTCTTTGAGCCGCAGCCAACCACAAACGGAACCGTTTACATGCTGCGAATGATAATCCACGACTGGCCGGACGCCGAAGCAAAGACCATCCTGGGTAATCTTGTCCCAGCGCTGGAGTCAGCTAAAGCAACCCTCCTCATCATGGATACGGTTCTGCCCTCACCCGGAAGTATCCCGTCGGTGCGAGAGCGTGTCATCAGAACGCGAGACTTGACTATGCGCCAGGTGTTCAACGCCAAGGAGCGCGGTGTTGATGACTGGGAGGCGATCTTGCGCGAAACGGATTCGAGGCTGACCTTGAAGAATTTGAGGCAGCCGGAAGGGAGCAACATGTGCTTATTGACCATCAGCTTACAGGATGAGTAGCATTATCTGCGTGGGGGAGGCCATCTTTATCTCTAGCTAAATTATCAACACCATGGCGTATATGAATTCTTATCTATTGTCTGTCCGTGAGTTCGCTTAATATCGTGGCTGACGAACTGACGAGTGGTGTTACACAACTATCTTATGCTTCGACTCGCAACCAAGTTGGGCAATGCCTACTCAGCCACCTTACGGTCAGTCCAACCACGTTCAACTTGTCGGTACCGATATCACTTCAAGTTTGAATATTTATAAGTCATCGTCAATTTATCATTTCTTAACCACAGTTGAATCTATGGATTGGTTCCGCAGGTAAATCTCAATCCTTAGGAACGACCTTGCCATCATTAACAAATTCCTCATAATAGCCAACAGTCATGCTAGTTTTATTAATCAGATAATTCTTCAAACATTGATGCAGTTGATAATGACCTACGTTGATCGCTTAGTGTCAGCAAAGTTGACGTGATCAGGCGCAACCTTTTCGAGGAAACGCGGATCTGCCTTCATGCGCAGAAAGTCATTGATATCCTTGAAAATAAACTGCACGATGCAATCATAGTCAGACTGATTAGAGAACTGCGGATCGTAGAGCTGATAAAGCATCGGGCGTGTCTCTTTTGTGTTGTGTGTCATGGTGTAGCGAACAATGCCATACTCCTCCATCAAAGGACTGACGAGCTTGGCATGAATCTTTGTCATGTGGTGTCTGTACTCTTTCTCGCTAAGAGAAGGTTTCTTGTAGGCCGTAATGGTTAGGCAAACAAGGGTATCAGGTTGAACGGAGACAGTTGCCTCCTGCGAGGTTTCTGGGGTATCACTATGAGGCGACATGATGCAGGTTGTTGTTTGTTATCGAAGAGTTGGGTGGGATTTGGTTGACAGAGTTGCATAAACTGGAGCTCTGGATACGCAAGGGGTCATAAGAGACTATGGATACGCCGTCGGTTGGAAGCTGTCAGATCTAGTGCGTCAATGGCCCGAATGACGAGAGATTGCTGCTCGGTACTGACTGACTGCAGCGTGCTTGTTTCGGAGTTATCTCTACAGCTGCACCGAATCACGAACAAGCCCGACTATCCATGTCCGACGAGCCCGGACCGACGCGATCCGAAGGCCGTCTAACTCTTACCAAGACAGACGTGGGGTCTCTCCAGATGGTGATTGTGTTGCTCAAGCAGCTAATCCCAACTCTGAATCACGTCAAGTACCATGATTATCTGTATTATTATCTGTCATCAACATACCAATTCCTATATATAGAGGACTGTGCTTCATTACATATCCAGTATCAACTTCTTGGAGTGCAAATCAACACATCTTAGCTCACTCTCTTAGCTCATTCAACATGACTCCATCAATGATGGAGGTATTCGTTTTTGGTGATCAAAGCACACGTTTTGCTCCACCACTGAAAGACCTACTTCTCAAAGGCAACAGTCCTTACTTGACACACTTTGTTAAACAAGTTCACGCACTTCTCAGAAAGGAGATCTCATCCTTGCCGGCAGTTCAACAGAAGCTTTTCCCAAACTTCGCTGACATTCAGGAACTTGTATCCAAATCTGATTGGGGCAGTGGCAACCCTGCCTTGACAAGCGCTTTGGCATGTTTCTACCATCTATGCAGTTTTATTCAGTGAGTAACATAACCAATACCCCTGTAGATCTGCCCTGACCGTTTAGCTTCTACGATGGACAAGGTCGTACCTTTCCTTCAGAGAACAGTCGCATTATTGGACTTTGCGTTGGTTCACTCGCTGCCGCTGCTGTCAGTTGCTCCACATCACTGAGTGAACTGGTATCAGCTGGTGTAGATGCCGTTCGTGTTGCATTGCATGTCGGACTACGGGTATGGCGTACTACTTCCCTTTTCGATGTACCAGACAGACCATCCGCCACTTGGTCTATCATCGTGCCCGAGGCAGTACTGCCACGATTAACTGCTCAAGATCGATTAGACTCCTTTATCGTCGAGATGGTAAGCACTTATTCGCCCTTCGACCTCTCGTAACAGATATTCACTATATTATAGGGACTTGCTCGATCATCGGTTCCTTACATCAGCTCGGTCGCACACCATAACATAACCATCAGTGGTCCTCCATCAGTCCTTGAAAAGTTCATTCATAGCATATCATCTTCGCCGAAAGACTCTCTTCCAGTGCCTATCTATGCTCCATACCATGCCAGCCATCTTTACAGCATGGACGATGTGGACGAGGTCCTTAGTCTGGCTGCGCCTACTTTTGTGTCAGAGTCTATTATTCCACTCATTTCAAGCTCCTCTGGTGATGAGTTGCAGCCACAGAACTATGCAGACCTGCTCCGCTGCTGCGTTACCGACATGCTCATACATCCGATGGATCTTACCAAAGTCTCGCAGGCGGTGGCACAGCTCCTCGTCGGTAGCTCATCTACACGTGCCATATTGAAGCCTATAGCAACCAGCGTCTCAAACAGTCTAGTCTCTGCTTTGGAGCCGACAATAGCAGAACGATGCGCTGTGGACAACAGCATGGGCCCCAAACCCTCCGCAGGTCACTCATCAACGGAACAACAGACCGAGTCATCAAGCAAGAACTCCAAGATCGCGATTGTAGCTATGTCTGGTCGCTTCCCAGACGCAGCTGACTTGGGTGAGTTTTGGGATCTCCTTTACGATGGTCGCGATGTTCATCGACAAATTCCCGAGGACCGTTTCAACGCAGAGCTACACTACGACGCCACCGGGCGACGCAAGAATACCAGCAAGGTCATGAATGGCTGTTTCATCAAGGAACCGGGACTGTTCGACGCTAGGTTCTTCAACATGTCTCCGAAAGAAGCTGAACAGTCAGATCCTGGTCAGCGAATGGCCCTCGAGACAGCCTACGAGGCGCTCGAAATGGCTGGTATCGTACCTGACAGAACGCCTTCGACTCAGAGGGATCGTGTGGGTGTGTTCTACGGTATGACTAGTGATGACTGGAGAGAGGTCAACAGTGGTCAGAATGTCGACACATACTTCATTCCTGGTAAATTGATTGCTTCCACTTTTTGATGGCGCTAATTGGAGACTATAGGTGGCAATCGTGCATTCACTCCTGGCAGACTCAACTACTTCTTCAAGTTCAGTGGACCTAGTGCCAGTGTCGACACAGCTTGCTCCTCCAGTCTCGCGGCCTTGCACTTGGCTTGCAATTCCCTCTGGAGGAACGATTGCGATACAGCTATCGCTGGTGGGACCAATGTCATGACCAACCCTGACAACTTTGCTGGCTTAGATCGCGGCCACTTCTTATCAAGGACTGGTAAGTATCACTCTCAGATATTGGCTCGTTCTAGTGTCTTTACTGACCTTGCTTCAGGCAACTGCAACACCTTTGACGATGCAGCAGACGGATACTGTCGAGCTGATGGCGTCGGCACCATCATCCTCAAACGGCTCGAGGATGCAGAAGCTGATAATGACCCTATTCTTGGTGTCATTCTGGGAGCTTACACCAACCACTCAGCCGAAGCAGTATCCATCACTCGACCACACGCCGGAGCCCAGGAGTACATCTTCTCAAAGCTCCTCCGTGAATCAGGCACCGACCCCTACAACGTCAGCTACATCGAGATGCACGGCACAGGCACCCAAGCTGGCGACGCGACCGAAATGACATCCGTTCTCAAGACCTTCGCTCCTACCAGCGGCTTGGGTGGGCGTTTGCCTCATCAGAACCTACACTTGGGTTCAGTCAAGGCCAATGTCGGGCACGGTGAATCCGCATCTGGTATCATTGCTCTGATCAAGACACTTCTTATGATGGAGAAGAACATGATCCCGCCTCATTGCGGCATCAAGACAAAGATCAACCACCATTTCCCTACGGACCTTACGCAGCGCAATGTGCATATCGCCAAGGTTCCGACATCTTGGACAAGATCTGGTCGAGCCAATCCACGCATTGCTTTCGTCAATAACTTCTCTGCCGCTGGTGGAAACTCAGCTGTCCTGCTGCAGGATGCCCCTCCATTATCGGTGGCTACAGACGTTGTCGACCCTCGCTCATCCCATGTGGTCACCATGTCTGCCAGATCAGCAGACTCCCTCAGGAAGAATCTCACCAATCTCAAGGAGCTTGTTGAAGGCCAAGCTGACGCGGGAGCTGACTTCCTCGGCAAGCTGTCCTACACAACCACCGCCAGACGCATGCATCATCAATTTCGGGCTTCCATCACAGCGCAGACTCGTGAGCAGCTTCTGAAAGGCCTTGACTCAGCCATTCAACGCGAGGATGTGAAGAGAGTCCCTGCTGCTGCGCCCTCTGTCGGCTTTGTGTTCAGCGGCCAGGGCGCCCAGTACCGTGGCATGGGCAAGGAGTACTTCACATCCTTCACGGTCTTCCGCTCTGAGATCATGTCTTACGACAGCATCGCCCAAGCCCAAGGCTTCCCGTCAATCCTCCCACTTATCAGAGGGGAGGTGGAAGCGGATTCGCTGAGTCCTGTTGAGATCCAGCTGGGTCTGACTTGCCTACAAATGGCTCTAGCCAAGCTATGGCGGTCATTCGGTGTCGAGCCAAGCTTTGTTCTCGGACACAGCTTAGGCCACTATGCTGCTTTGCACATCGCTGGTGTCCTATCAGCCAATGATACCATTTACCTCACTGGTATCAGAGCGCAGCTGCTCGTGGACAAGTGCCAGGCAGGCACCCACTCCATGCTGGCAGTGAGAGCATCCTTGCTTCAGATCCAACAGTTCCTGGATGCCAACATTCACGAGGTCGCATGTGTCAATGGTCCACGAGAAGTCGTCATCAGTGGACGAGTCGCCGACATTGACCAGCTGGTTGGCCTTTTATCGGCCGACAACATCAAGGCGACACGAGTCAAGGTACCATTTGCCTTCCATTCAGCCCAGGTCGATCCTATCCTCTCCGACTTGGACACGGCAGCCTCGCGCGTCACCTTTCACTCCCCTCAGATTCCTGTTCTTTGTGCCCTTGACAGCTCTGTCATCAGCCCTGGAAACCACGGTATCATTGGTCCGCTTCATCTACAGCGTCATTGTCGCGAGACAGTCAACTTTGAGGGTGCTCTACATGCTGCGGAGCGTGACAAGATCTTCAACAAGAGCTCAACTCTTTGGATCGAGATTGGTCCCCATGTTGTCTGCTCTACCTTCCTCAAGTCCAGCCTTGGTCCAGACACATCAACTATCGCATCGCTTCGGCGAAACGACGATTGTTGGAAGGTTTTGGCTGATGGTTTGAGCACTCTCTATAACAGTGGGTTGACAATTGACTGGAACGAGTATCATCGGGACTTCAAGGCTTCTCATCGGGTACTTCGTCTGCCTTCGTACAGCTGGGAGCACAAGAATTACTGGATTCAGTACAAGCACGATTGGTCCTTGACGAAAGGCGATCCTCCAGCTGCTCCTAACAGCTCAGCTGAAGCGGTATCGGCTTTGTCAACACCATCGGTCCAGAAGATCCTACAGGAGACTTCCCATGATCAGGTGTTGACAATTGTTGCTGAGACAGATCTTGCAAGCCCTCAATTGACAGAGATTGTTCAAGGTCATCGGGTCAACGGTGTCAAGGTCTGCACATCTTCCGTGTACGCTGATGTTGGCTTGACGCTGGGTAAGTACATTTTGGACAACTACCGCACCGACTTGAAGGGGTACGCGGTCGATGTTCATGACGTTGAAGTTCACAAGCCACTTCTTCTCAAAGAAGACTCGAAGGGGGCACCTCAGGCTACACCATTCCGTATCGAAGTGCGGTATCCCATCCAGAGCACCACAGCGCTGATGAGCATCTCAACTACTGGTCCAAACGGTCAGCACGTCAAGCATGCTGACTGTGAGCTTCGACTCGAGCATCCTTCACAGTGGGAAGCGGAGTGGGATCGCCAAGCCTACCTCATCAGTCGCAGCGTCAACTACCTTCTGGAGCGATCAGCACAAGGTATGGACAGCATGTTGGCAACCGGAATGGTCTACAAGGTGTTCTCCTCCCTTGTCGATTATTTTGATGGCTTCAAGGGTCTGCAAGAGGTTGTCTTGCATAGCCAAGAACTCGAGGGCACAGCGAAAGTGCGCTTCCAAACTCCCCAGGGAGGCTTCGTCTGCAATCCCATGTGGATTGACAGCTGTGGTCAGACGACTGGCTTCCTTATGAACTGTCACCAAACGACGCCCAATGACTACGTCTATGTCAACCATGGCTGGAAGTCGCTGAGAGTGGCCAAGGCGTTCAGCCAAGATGTTACGTATCGGACTTATATCCGGATGAGGCCTATTGATGGCACCAAATTCGCTGGCGATTTATATATCCTTGACGAGGATGATACCGTGGTTGGGGTTTACGGAGACATGACAGTGAGTAGTTCGAATCTTTTCCAGTGACATTGCTAACGCAAATAATAGTTCCAAGGTTTGCCACGGCGAGTTCTCAACACTGTCTTGCCATCTCCCAACGCGGTTCCAGTCGATGCTCCCACGGGTCGACGAGACTTACCTCCGTCAAGAATGGATGTGCCTCCAATGAGAATTGGAGAAGGACCACCTACTTCAGCGCCCACGCAGTCGGCTCTCTCATTGCCATTCGCAGTCGACACATCCATGGACTCCCGATTGAGACCTCTTCTGCGCATCTTGTCAGAAGAGATTGGTCTCGGACTTGACGTTCTTTCGGACGATGAACTCGACTTTGCGGATCACGGTGTCGACTCACTTCTCTCATTGACCATCACTGGTCGCATGCGTGAGGAACTGGGCCTCGATGTTGAATCCACAGCATTCATGAACTGTCCCACTTTGGGCAGCTTCAAGTTGTTTCTGGGACTTGTCGACCAGGACAACAAGAGCAGCAGTGGCAGTGATGGCAGTGGTAGGAGCAGCCCAACACCTGGTATCGAGTCTGGTGCCACTACACCACCGATGAGCGACGAGGACCAGGACAAGATAGTCAACAGTCACTCGCTTCATCAATTCCAGGCCAGCTCGACGCTTCTTCAGGGCAGTCCCAGTAAGGCCCGCTCGACTCTTTTCCTGCTACCCGATGGTTCGGGCTCTGCCACATCTTACGCTTCCCTTCCATCAATCTCTCCCGATGGAGATGTTGCCGTGTACGGATTGAACTGTCCATGGCTGAAGGACGCCGGGTATCTTGTCGAGTTTGGACTCAAGGGCTTGACAGAGCTCTATGTCAACGAGATACTCCGTCGCAAGCCACAGGGTCCTTACAACTTGGGAGGATGGTCAGCTGGTGGCATTTGCGCTTATGAAGCTGCCCTGATCCTTACCAGAGCAGGACACCAAGTTGAGCGTCTCATCTTGATTGACTCTCCCAATCCTGTCGGTCTTGAGAAGCTACCTCCTCGCTTGTACGATTTCCTCAATTCACAGAATGTCTTTGGCTCAGACAACCCACACAGCACTGCTGGAACGAGCGCAAAAGCTCCAGAATGGCTTCTTGCACACTTCCTTGCCTTCATCGATGCTCTGGATGCTTATGTCGCTGTGCCTTGGGACTCTGGTCTCGTCGCTGGAGATGGTCTAGCATCGCCACTCCCCGCACCACCGCAGACATACATGCTGTGGGCGGAAGACGGAGTCTGTAAAGACTCTGATAGTGCTCGTCCTGAGTACCGTGACGATGACCCACGCGAGATGCGATGGCTGTTGGAGAACAGAACAAACTTTGGTCCAAATGGGTGGGAGGCGTTACTTGGTGGTAAGGAGGGGTTGTTCATGGATCGGATTGCGGAAGCGAACCATTTTACTATGTTGAAGAGAGGACGGAATGCGGAGTATGTCTCTGCATTCCTGGCTCGGGCCTTGGACAATTAGATCGATATGATGGGGAGGCTTGTTTGTGTATTTCTGTTTGCTCTTCTTTGATGTTTATATTTTCTTTAATGTTTATATTTTCTTTGATGTTTGTATTTTCTCTCATTTTTCTCAACTGCCAGATAGAAGCAGAAGATCGCCCTCAATCGTTAGAACATAGCTATTACAGCATCAAGTTCAAATATAAAGTCATTGTATTGTGTTTGGTGTTTATGCCTTGTTTATGAACGACGAAAAGTAAAACGTCTCCTGATCATCTCTTACCCGTGCATCATGTCCATTCCCATCCAGTAACTGCTGCCAAAAGTCCCAGTCTACATCCACGCCCTTCATCATGCCTAGAAGTTCCTCCCCAGTCGCCATACCTAAATCCGTCTGTGAGACAAGCTCATGTGTCGTGCCTGAACCACCAAGATAGTCAATTGGCGTTTCCTGTGCCAGAAGTAAACTTTGAGGCGTGGCTGGTCCAGAAACGTCTGTGGTTGAAGGCTGTTGAGACGATGCCCTGGCCAGTGTCGCTCGTGCATGGACAAGGTTGGTTATGCAGGGTAACTCACGAGGAACGGGAATTCCTCGCGTCCTGGCACTTGTGACCCTCTGATCCCAGGCTTTGAGGGTGATGTTTCCCAGAGCCCAGTATAAAGGGTCACCTGTGTCTGAGACGAACGATGGGTGGTGCTCATACACTTGATCGATCACCTCCCAAGCAGTATCAACAACCTGGCCTGCCGGTCGACCAGACAAAGTGCTAATCAGAAGGACAAATGTCTCAAATGGGAAGAAATTCGCAATATGCCATAAGTAGCATTGCAGAGCAGGAGTCGAATGCGACAGAATGTCATAGCGAATTACTTCCAGACTGTTTTCCAGCAGCATATCGATTTGTTCAGCACTCAAATCCGAGGCCCTCTCCGGGCGATGAATTGGATGGTAAACCGAAAGTCGCAGCTGACAAACAGCAGATCGAGCGAGATATGCCGTCAAAAGGTTAAGTGGAAGTTCTTTGTCCATGTTGGCAAGATATTTTTCCTCAATGTGACGCTCAAGCTCATCAATAGCTTTGAAAAACTTGACTTTGCCTGCAGTCGATGATTCAGATTCAGAACCGAGTAGACATTTTTGTTGAATCATCCACACACCGATTTCAATGCGAACTTTGCAAAACAGCATATCTGTGGTGATGAGTGACGGCAACGGTATTGTGCTTGCTGATGGCACAAGGTCGGCGTCACTGAGATTTATTGGTTGTCGAGTATCTCCATAGAGTTGCATATTTGGATTCATGGATGCACCCGTCAATTGTGAAGCCCGGCCATCAAGGATCACGATCTGCCACCAGACACGACGTCGTAGTTCAGCTTCAAATGGGGGCAGATCTTTGAGTGAGCTCTCGCGATGAAGACCCATTCTTTGGCCCATGCGTGTCGCAAGACCTGTTAAGAGCCATAGAATATCATGGTCACAGATGTGACGGAGTGAAAGCTAAGAAAAATCAGTATATTTTTAAAAGTAATATTGTTGGTTTTAGCACCTACCAGATGTAGAGTAAAGGCCTGAAGCACCCTCAGATCTGTCGACCTCAAGAAATCGGCTTTGCTCAAGGCTACTTCAGTTGCGTCGCAATATCGAGCCAGTAAATTCTTTCTAGGCTCGCCAAACCTGGTACGACATTCCGTATCTGTCAAAGAGACGACAGCAACGAGATAGATAGCAAATATGAGGGCTTCTGTGGGACTTGGGGTTGCTTCTGGCTCAGAAAAGGTTTCAAGAATGTCTTTCTGAACAGTCGGTCCATGGAGAATCTTGGTCAGAGGATGGACGTTGCTGATAAAGACTTGCCATAGTTGAAATGAGTGCACGGCTGAAGGAAAATCTACCGAAGCAGAGGTTGGCCTTTGATGGCTGAAAATGAGGTTTACTTCGGTTGAGGGCGTGTCAGTCCTTGTTCGCAGAGGTGGACGCTCTGGATCTGGGCTGACATCTTTGCTTTGCATCTACCATGACAAAATAAGCAACGTTTACCAGATGAAATTAATTGATTGATACTTACCTCATCACCCAGTGATTTCCATAATTTATTGCTACAAAATTGTTATTGAACGTTCGCAATGTATTGGGTGTCATGCAAGGACATACTCTTCGACATAGCGACGCTGGTCTCCACTGACAATGACCTGTCCATCACCACCAGGACTCCCCGTCTGGACAGATGTAAGGCGGCGGTGATTTAAGCGAGCATTGCGTGTGTGAGAAGGCGATACACGCATGCGCACACATTCTTTGCCCGTTCTGATACAATATGCACATGGAGTTTGGCCATTGCATCTAATCTTTCGATGCTGGCACGGAACGCACGAGTGTCCCCTGGTGATCTTTGCCTCTGTCATGGTTGTTGATTATTATTGGAATGATTGATAGTGAGAAAAGAACTGAAGGGATGGCATTAACGAGAGTAGGTACGCGCATAAGCCACGTTCCTTGTAATGGGCTCATTTCTCATCAGTAAGCGGGCTCTGCCTGGTACCTTTGTTTGTGTACCTCGGATAAGATAGCAAACAGTTGGAAACAGACCATAATTGTCTCAGATCATGTCTATGAGAGGTGGACGCCACCGACAGTTAATGTCGATGCCCGAGCCACTAATAAGAGCCTGTAGCGGGACCGCTCTCAGGGCTGATGGAACGTCTTTCGGTCCCGAAGCTCAATTTTAGCGTCTTTATACCCGACCCGACACGGACAACGACACAGCGGGACCGCTCTCAAGATGCCATCAACAATGAATCCTCCTCCGTCCCCGAGATGACCTCTCCCGCTCCGTTGTTCATTTCTTTTCCCCGTCCGGACGGTATCATCTCCCGCAATGACTCTTCAAAATGTTGGTATATCAAGGCTTATCTTCTCTCAATCTTGTCATCCATCTGCATCACTATTCATTCCTTATTCATCATCACCTAATACTCCCTCTTTCGCAGCAACACCATGACAGACAACACCGACATGGAGAAGCTCGACAGAGCAACCACTCCAACTCCCACCCCTAATGAGGCCCCCTCTGAATCCAAGCCTGAGGAAGCAGAGGATGAGTCCAAGTACCCCCACGGCCTCAAACTGGCTGCCATCATCCTCTCCAACATGGTAGCCATGTTCCTCGTTGCTTTGGACCGCACAATCATCGCCACTGCCATCCCTCGTATCACTGATGACTTCAAAGCCCTCGGTGATATCAGCTGGTACGCCAGCGCTTATCTCATCACCAGCTCTGCTACTCAGCTTCTCTGGGGGCGCATTTTTACCTTTTACCCAACCAAGACGGTCTACCTCGTTGCTATTTTCTTCTTTGAACTTGGTTCCCTTCTTTGTGGCGTGGCACCCAACTCTGTCGCGTTCATCATCGGACGTGCCATTGCTGGCGCAGGCTCTGCGGGCATCTACTCTGGCTCTACCATCCTCATCACCACCGTCACGCCTCTGTCCAAACGTGCTGGATATGTAGGTATGATGGGGGCCGTCTTCGGCATTGCGTCGGTCATCGCGCCTTTGATCGGAGGAGCTTTCACTGATCACGTCACTTGGCGATGGTGCTTTTACATCAAGTAAGTATCATTCCACCTCCACCTTTAGCCTAATTAAACAATACTGACTATCTCGTGTTCAGTCTTCCCGTAGGAGGAGCAGCTGTCGCTTGCCTCATTCTTCTCTTCCCGACGTTTCCCGTCGCCAACGAATCTGCCTCAATTAAGCAGCAGATCAAGCAGCTCGATCCATGGGGAAACCTCGTCTTCCTCCCTGGAGTCATCTGCCTCATCCTTGCTCTTCAATGGGGTGGTGAGAAATACACCTGGGATAGCGGCCGCATCGTTGCGCTTCTTGTGCTGGCCTGCGTGCTTCTGCTTGCCTTTGTTGGCATCCAGATCTGGCAACAAGAGAACGCCACTGTCCCACCTCGTCTGTTCAAGATCCGAAATGTATGGCTCGGCACAATTTTTGCTTTCTGCCTTGGATCTGTTCTCATTATTTTCTTGATTTCTCTCCCCATCTGGTTCCAGGGTATTCGAGGCACAGATGCCATCACCTCTGGTATCGACACACTCCCTCTCGTGCTGGCGCTCGTCTTTGGTGCCATCGTCTCTGGTGGCCTCATCAATGGCATCGGCTGGTTCAACCCCGTCTTCTTCTCCTCTGTAATCTTCATGTCAGTGGGAGGCGGTCTCATCACCACCTTTGTTGTCGACACACCGACCCATACCTGGATCGGATATCAGATCATCCTCGGTCTCGGTATCGGTCAGGGCATGCAGCTTGCCAGCTTGGGTGCTCAAGTCGCTGTCAAGCAAAGTGATGTGCCCACGGGTGTGTCACTGATGTTCTTTGCTCAGTCCCTCGGCGGTTCAGTGCTCGTCTGTGTTGCCCAAGCCGTCTTCAACAGTGAGCTGAGATCTCGTCTCACATCATTTGATGGGCTTGATGTTGCGAGAATCATTGGCACTGGTGCTACCCAATTACGCCACGTTGTTCCAGCTGATCGTCTTGCTGAGGTGCTTGTTGAGTACAACGCAGCGCTTCGCAGTTATTACTACGTCGGTCTTGCGGCTGCTTGTTTTGCCGTTGTTCCTTCATTAGGCATCGAGTGGAAGAATGTCAAGGGCCAAGAATTCGTACATTAGTTTTTTAGACGAAATTATTCATTTCTAGGATGGCATGATGCAAGGCAATAAAAAGGTAAGTCGGGTCAGTTGGGACGTAATAGAGATAAGAAGACGAATAGTCAAGGCTACTTAGATTGCACTATTATAGTACAAACTCAAAAAAATTGAATAGCTTATAACTTAGTATTAGTGCATTATTTCTATAGTGACATTCTTTAATTAATTTAATTCTCCACGTTGTTCATTTTCTCAATTAATCCATCTGTCACAGAAGACACTAACTTGGTCCCTGAATTTACCAACTTCGTGGGTCTGCTCAGTATACGAATGCCTTGACAAAAGTTCCAATATATTAAAAACTCAATTTTAATCTATTTCCAATTCCCCATTGTGTAACTGAATGCTGTGTTGTGTGCCGTATATTATTATTAGCCTTTTCTACAGGGTCAAAGGAGCTAATAGACAGATATCTAATGTATCACAGCTTATAAGCTGGCCTCATATCGCACAATTGGACTAAACACCAAGGTTGCTAAGATCGTGACTAAATCAAAGTTGGGGGCATAATAAAATGACAGGTATGTTTTGAAAGTACGTAACATGTTGGCCTCAATGATGTGATGAGGTATGTACTTGCAATCTGACAGACTATCTATAGTGGCACAGTCGATCTCATCAAGGTGCACTGACGGCTCAAGCAGCCGGGATGCGACCATGCACAAATCTAAAAACATCGTCTGGGTCAACCTCCCTCTTGACAGCCTTGAGCCGCTCCCAATTCTCCCCGTAACAACCCTTGGGGTCCTTGTCCGACTCCATGAAACTGACGTATGTGGACCCAATACTGTCTCCCGTCGCTTGCACACCATCAACCAAGTGGTCTGCCCATGCGATAGCGACATGTTCATGCGCCGCTTCCTCGGTGACGGCGTTGATATGAAACATGATGTGCGGCCGTCGGGTGCCGAAAGCAGATAAGGCGTTTGGCTGGGCCGCCTTTCCGTGGAGGATCGTGCATGTGATGGAGCAATCAGTCTCGGCAGGCATCGACTCACAAGCGTCGATTAGCTGCTTGAGGGTGTCGCTGGTGAACTTGGAGATACTGATGTGCCGAGATGTCACGTTGACAGGGTTGCTGATAGCGCTGGAGATGCTGCCCTGGAAAGCCTCAAACGTCGCTATAATTTTCCCGTGTCAGTAGTCTATTCTCTGTGCCGTAGCGGGATGGTAGGATGGGTACAACGGGCAGGGATCAGCAGCACAGCAGACTTACTTTCTCCAACCGTATCGACGATGCACGTGCCGAGACTCTTCAGCTTCTGGAGCCACTCCTCACTCTCAGGTCCAATCGTCTCGGCTTCAGGCCAGATGTAGGTTATGGCCATCCCAAGACCCCATTCGCCTTTGGTAAACCCTGCCTGTAAACAAAGTTTGTCGGGGACCCCAGAGTCTAGAAGGGCCTGCAAACGCAGCAACACGTCGGCAGTTTCTGGCCAAGGGTACACGATAAAGCCAGCCTGGATAGTG
This sequence comes from Fusarium subtropicale, assembly GCA_003670145.1. Taxonomy (NCBI): domain Eukaryota; kingdom Fungi; phylum Ascomycota; class Sordariomycetes; order Hypocreales; family Nectriaceae; genus Fusarium; species Fusarium subtropicale. The sequence goes on from QRAA01000151.1 coordinate 27,173, forward strand.
GACATGGGATAAACCCGCACGTTAGTCTCGGCAATCACGCCGAAGTTACCACCTCCACCACGTAGCGCCCACAGCAGCTCAGAGTCGCCCTTTGCGTCGACGACATCGCCGCTAGCCGTGACGATCTTGGCCCCAACAATGTTATCTACGCCTAGCCCGACGTAGTCGCCCAGCGGGCCGTACCCTCCCCACGACGCCCACGACGTCCATCCAGCTTCACCCGCGAAGCCATTTGAGGTGCAAAGATTGTGCGACCCCAGAAAGCCAACGAGGTTCTTGCTGGTGATACCGCCGCCGACTGTCACTGTCTTCTTATCTTGGGAGAGCTCCTGCGTGTCCAGCTCTCTCATGTCGATGGTGACAGAGTCGGCAACGCAGCCACGGCCAAAGACATCATGACCGCCGCCACGGACGCCGAGCGGGATATCCAACCCCGAGACAGCTTTGACAATGGCCTGAACTTGAGCGACCGAAGTGGGCCGACAGATGGCAAGGGGTTGAGCCGTGATGAGCTTATTGTAGACCCCGCGAAGGGACTCGTAGTGAGGTGATGAACGTGTGTAGATCTTGAGGTCCGGAATAGCATCCGTCAGCTTAGTAAGTGCCGAGTTGCCGTGAGTCTGGGCATCCTGGGCTGGGCTGAATGGCATCATGACGTGCCGATACGGCGCAGCAGCAAACGAAGACATGGTTTTGCGGGATGATATGATGGAGCAGCGGCTGTAGAGGTGGAGGTGGAGTGATGATCTGATGAGAGAGAAGCTGTTGATCATGGTGGTAAAAGTAATACATCACTTCCTAATAAAGACAGATAAGCTGCCCTTTTGAGTCAATTGGTCCTCAGCCGTTAAGCCCCCTTTTCCTCTCCCGTCCCTACCTCCTACTTGCACTTGCACTTGCACTTGCATTGCATATGCCACCTTTCGGGCTAAACAATTCGGGGCTTGCATCGGACCGAAGGAATGATACTAAGACAACTACCGCCCGGCCCGGCTGCTGAGTCCCCGAGAACGGACTACGGCGGTGTTCCCATGCAGCTGTAGCCTGATATTTGAAACTACCTGCCAGTCGTTGACCTGGATGGTTTGTTATCTTGTCTAAAAATGTCTCCATAGAGCGCCAATTCGAGTAATCGCCTCGTTCACGGTTAGATAGCTGAGATCCTCGTATGCACGTTGGCTGGGACTTTTGTTTTCTTTCTGCTCTGGTTAAGGTTAGGATTTCGATCGAATCATCTTGAGTTTTCGCTCGCTTTTTTAAGGTTTCGTTCGTCTTTTGGGTTTTCGTTCAAATAAGCGAAAACTCAAACCATCTACAACATGCTACACAACCGAGTAATGGCAATAATACGTATCCGTAGCATAGTTTTGTCCGTCGTCTTATTTTTTATTAATTCAACAGCTTGACGAAGAATGAATTCATTGTTTATAATTTCGGATCACGTCAACCCTAATTTCAAACATAACTACATGCTGCAAAGATCGCTCTTTGTTGACACAACGTAAACCTTACAGGTCAAACCTCAAGTTAGATGTAAGACAAAACGGGTCCGTGTAACTCCAACGGCACCAATTATCCGTCTTGAGCATGCCCATGGCTGCGGGCAATCCTGCGGGAGCGGACCATAACCCTGAAATGACCTTCCTAAACTGAACCTATCAATGTTTGTAATCGTATCATGACAGAGTCGCTGCCGCGTAGGACCACAGGGTCAAGTACCCAGAAACGAAGACCCCCGTTTTAAGAAACAGAAGTACATGGGTCCATATCTGCTTGCTGACACTTGCATGCAAACCCTGGTCCTTTGAAGGAATCACGGCATGCTGTCATCTCGTACCCTGCGGCGGTTGAATTCATCCCGCAAATAGGCGTGACACGTACTATCCCCAACTCAAACGCAGTTCGCAGCTTCTCCTCTACTAGCTGGGTTTGGTTTTTTCAGCTTACAGTAGTTATTATATCAGATCGTGCTGGGGGCAGCATCCCATATCCTCGATCCAGATCTGTGGCTGAACAGGACCTTTTATGTATAAAAATGGTCTAGGTCCGTCTGAAATAAATCGACGATCTGCCCAGAAACTGAGCAAATCTACCACCACAGCTTGCCATTGTCATAATCACTCGGATTGGCCCAAAACGTTTCAGCACTGCACTCACAGTCACCCTGTCATTATCACATGCACCACTCTCTACTTATCCACATGAGTTCCACAGACCCCCTTCTGCGCAGGGTAGAGAACTACCGCGAAAGTTGCGACAACTGTGCCAAGTCAAAAGTCCGCTGCGGCAAGGAACAGCCTTGGTGCCAACGATGCGAGCGACGTGGCCAGGTCTGTAGCTACAGCCCTTCTCAGCGATCGAGAAAGAGGACACTCGACACTACACACCCTGAAAGCGACCAACGGAATGGCACTCCGCCATTTACTGCAATCAGCAGTGCGTCATCTGTAGCTGCAGTGAGCAATGGCTTCAGTTCAATGCTTAGCCAGGCTGACAGCTGGGGTTCCTGTCCCGACCTTGTCGAGCTGTTGACCAGTAGTAGCTCTGAGTCTCTGACACCAGACAATAACCATATGGTGTGGCTATCTGACATGGAGTCAATTGCTGGCGATAGCAGTATCAGCAAAAGCATGGAAAGAATGGATGCTTTCCCGTATCCAAAGAGCCTCGCTTCATCGACAGCAGGGGTCAGTGGCAGTGGATCTGGTGCCGACAGCATGGGACGAAGATCAACATGCCCACTCCAAGACAAGCAGCACTGCGAGGCTGACCTTATATCCGCACTGGCAAAACCCGACCTTCCTTCCCTGTCATGCTGGGGTAACCCCAAGGCGTCCCAAAACCTCGGGACCATTCTGACAGCCAGCCGTGCAACACTCAAGTGTGTCACCACTGCCATGTCATGCACATGCACCCCGAATGACAACGTCGCATTGCTGGCCACAGCGGTGTTATTGCGCATCTTATCCTGGTACCACATCGTGCTGAAAAACTGCAATGGCCCCAACGATGCCAGTGCGGCATCGATCGACGATCACATCAGCCCTACGCCATCTAATGATGGGAAGGACACCGAGAGGTCAGTGTCACGGGACACAAATGTATCACAAGACGGAAGTGAACCATCAAGTCTCATCATGCCTCCGATGACGATCGGAGCATACGAGCTAGATTCTGAGAATAGAGAGCGCATGATTGGGCACATCATGCTCAGCGAGTTGAGTAAGATGGGGAACTTGCTGAGTGATTTTTCAAAGAAGTTCTGTGATCCCCAGTCAACTATGCTGGGTAACGACAATAGGAGTCAGCTGTTTCTTGCTTTGGAAATGTTGATTCGGAATAAACACATGGCAACTGTCCTAGATGTACGAAAGAAACTTGAGGTCAAGTAGATGTATAACTATACCCTAAACAAGATAAATCAAACTCATACACAAACTTGGTTACTGTTACTCTCAGAGATTGGTGATTTTCATCCGCACCGCGGCTTATAATCCTATTTTATGGACCTTGCAGAATCATTCTGGATGGAGATAGCGTGGTATACTGAGAAGAAACTCAAGCGACTTCTCCTCCATCACATGTGGCTGCTTATACGGTCTCCGAGACCTCGGCCTCGTAGCCAGGGCTTCATTAGGTGGGTGCAAGCATACAGATTCCACCGCACAGATCCCGAGTTCTCGCCGCCCATGGCCTTACTCCTATGTTCCTCAAGATGTTTGTATGACCTCAGGACCTCTCAGTGACGGGATTTCCCTAAACATTGGAGGGTTGGTTCGGAGGGTAGGATGTTTGCCTTCCTTGTGATCCAAGCCTTTCGTCAATATTAGGGCTGTACGCCTAACGTATCCAAATTCTATCCGTCTTTGGGAGCCTCGGAAGTCATAGTAAGGGTAGAATGGGGCAGTTTTGGTCGGCTGTGAAGGAGATCTCGAGGCAATCATGAATCTCGGACTCGATCAAGGTCTGTGGTAATCTGCAATAATCAGTTTTATTCACCTCCTTCGGCCTCAAAGCCTACAACTCTGGGAATATTTCCAGCACCAGGGCCAGTATAAAAAAAATCCGTCGAGTTCCCATTATCAGCTCCGTTGGCATAACGTGGCTTCTGATGCCATCATTGGCTTATATTCCATATTAGTTGGCATTGTGGCTGACTTTTTCTTCAAAATATTAATTAATAAACGATAAGTACTTGTATTGCTATGAAAACCGTGATAGGTCACACGCTGCCATGTACCACAGTCGAAGCATGCTGAAGGTGTATGTAGTCAATGTCGCAATAACCGCGACGGAACAAAAGCCCGCAACCTATATAACGCACGTCAACTTATCTCTCTTTCGTAAAGGAGCCTGTACGGTATCACCAACCACTTGATTTCCCTTACCGGGACTCGATAACCCCATATAGGTTGTGTCTCCGACGAAGGCGATGAACCCGGCTAGCCACGTGTATATGCTAAACTCAAGCAAGCCTACCGCAGTCTGCCAGAGAATCACCTGATCCCAGCGTGGAATACGCCGGCCTAGACCTATATCACGCTAGAGCATGCGCCGGCACATGGCGTTCGCCTGGGGTAAGCATCCGATGCGCATTAAAAAGACACTCTGCTGCAAACTCAGAGCAACGGCACCAACACCCAGTACCAAGCTACTGTACCAGAGAGTACGAACCATGGTATCAGCCACGGGGGAAAGACTCTCGAGGGAAGACCACGTGAAGGCGCCAACGATGGTGGCACTCATAATGGCTCCCTTGGGGAACTATGTCAGATGGATCGTTTGTTGACTTTCAGGTTTCTTACAATTATCTCGACGTTGGAGAGTTGGGCTAGCATGGATGTACGCCATTGTTGAATCATGCGATCGCTTTTATATTCGTTTGGCTCGTTGACGGCTGCGTTGATGGCGGTTGTCGCAACTTGCCATGCGGCCAAGTGAAATGGGAAGACCTTTTTCACAGCCTCCATCATGCGTCGATAGTTACGATATCACGGAACTGCGGGTTAGCTACTTAGTTCAATAGCCAAAGGTGCGGCTTTCGAGGGCTGTCTCGGTATATGTACTTTATTCCCCTGCCCGCTTCGCCTTTCTGTACGGATGGTTTCGATGGCCTGGCTGGTGAGATGCAGGACGGTCTACTCGTGGAGACTGGCATGGCCAATTATCAGGACAACGAGCGTGTCTCATGGGTGGCTAGCATTGATATATTTATACACGATTTGCATTTGCAGGTGGTGGCTATGTACATAAGGCGCCTACATATACGAAAAGCCCCACGTGAACAAGTGCAATCACATTTTGTACACCAACGCAAATTCCAATCGCCAGGATCCATCCCGTATAGTCCATTTTACAGATTAGGTTCCGATTCATAGGTTATAGAACCCAGCTTAAACATGGAAACTCCATACTCGCAAACATCCATCATCTTCTGATATCCACACAAACCCTTGAGGCCGAGCCTCGAGTGTTGGAAGTGCCGCTGGCCGCCTACAGCAGCACCTATCACCTCGTTAGCCCTAACGCTTACCCTATGGTAACGCTGTGCTGAAACATGGCGCCTGCAGTCAAGGGAGAATGAGGCGGACGAGTGCGGCTAAGCATGCATGAGGCAGTGCGTGAGCAAGCAGGCTGTGGCCTAGGGCAGACATGTTTTCATTCGAGATCCCCCAAAAGCTCCGAATACTCTTCAGCGGCCTAGCTGTCATAGATACGGCATGTTGACGTGGAATCAGTCGTTAGAAGCCGCTTGTAAATGTTCCATCAGTGACATTGGTCTTGTTGTTCGCCCTTGGAGGCTGGGTCTTTTGGCCCAACTCCGCGACGCCTTCAGCCGAGTGGTAACCACCACCAGGCAAGGCAGGCTGCAGCCCAGTCTTTTAGCCCCCAGCGTCACATTTGTCGCATTTGTCACATTTACCTGGCGTCAACCATCAGTTGCCAGGCTGCCAGGCCAGAGGATTACTTCATCACTCTCTGCCATATGATCTTACGTACTTAAGCTCTTGATTCACGTACTTTACTTTTGTATTTACACAAGTCTTCCTCACTGCCTGAAACTACACGGCAACTTGCATCAAACCCCAAATCCAAGCCATTCCATAATTCCAATTGTATCTTCCATCCAAAATGACTGGCTCCTTGTTCGGATATTCAAACCTACTCGGACCTTCCAAGAAATCACGTCGGGCTGAATTCAACTATCGAGTTGATGACGGCAAATATGTCTTTGAGCAGCTGGTTCAGGATACATACGGTTCGGTCAACACTGAGTACATACCTACCGAGAGAAATCGTTGGTGTCGATCCAAGTGGAAAGTTGGGATAGCTTGTGTGCATTTCCCAACTGTCGTCAGCATCGATAGGCTGGCTCACTGGGGAGTTTACATCCGACGAGATGACCAAAAGGAGCTGGAAGTAGGCTAAATTCCCTTGAGAACCGTCCTTGTTACCTCTTCTCACATGTCGATTTGGCAGATTGACTTTCCGCAAGATATATACAGAGTCTATGGGAGCAACTGGACCAGCGAGTCCGTTGAGGCCCTCCAACTTGAAGCTGTCTGGCAAGCCAAGGAGAGCCCCGAATTTAAGCAGGATATTCAGCCCGATGAAATCGTCTTTGTTCGCAGGCCAGCTACTTCAGACCACCATGAGCGCGATCACTCAACCGAGGAACTGTATCAAGAACAGACCATGTACTTCAGCTGGCCCGAATTTGTGCTAGCAGGTAAGTACGGCTCGCAAATATATACGCACAGTTTTGACTAACAGAAGAGTAGCACAGTTTGTCCTTCAAGAGTACGTGGTGAGGCCGTGGCGACTTCAGACAGAAAGGCTACTGCCCAGCGACCGAGCGAAGACTGTACGTGAGCTCAATACAGTGGCAGCTTATCGCCTCTTGGACAACAATTGTCAGGACTTCTCCCGGCTGCTCATTGGTTTGATGTTGAAGAACCGCTGGGGAGATCCGGGGCGTTTGAACAAGCCCTTTGTCTTGGATGACTTGTCGGATGAGTGGACGAGTATCAACAATTCGTGGTCACGCGAGGCGCTCAAGGCACAGAAGCAGAGTCAGCGCGGATTTCTGTACGGTATCCCATTGCTACTGGATCGCCTGGAAAAACCAGACAAGGATGAACTGATCAAGATGGAGCCAGAAGACGCATGTAGATTCTGGGGGAGATTGTCGAGCCGCCCAGGCGAGGCCCCGGAGGAACTACTGCGCAAGCTTGACAACTGTCGCTTGGCAATCCGACTGGCTGAAGCCTACACATGCCAGAGATCCATATCGACCAGAGACTATATCCGGATGCTGGATAGCGGAGAAGCGAACGCTATGGTGGAATACGTGAAGCACGAGTTCCCCGAGGCTTTTGAAAATCATGGTACAACGGCCAGGGCGTGGTTTGTGTCATTCGACCACATCTCACGCACTGACAAAGCGGCCTGGGATCTGCTGGCGTTCATATCGTGGATCCAGCCTGCATACATCCCAAAGTCACTGCTGCCGGACCCTGAGTCTGGGTCATTGGACAGCACAATCGACAAATTGGTCAGATATCGCCTGTTGAAGATTGGAGGGGCCGACCATCTCGAAATGCATCCACTGCTCCACTATCTGACCCAGATGGGCGTTCAACAGGCCGAACGGGGGAAAGAAACTATCCTGAAGGCGATCCGTCATGTTGCCACAAAGTTTGCCGGCCAAAATACCATGAATCGTGATGAGTGGGAGCAGTACGGGAGTCATCTCCACAAACTATATTCCAATAGCAACGGTCTTATGAATCAGGAAGACGAGGCTACTTTTGATGTGGCTTTCTTGATTGGTCTGGGTCTGCTCAACAACGGCGAGGCAGACTCTGCCGTTCCCTACCTGAAAGAAGCTTTGCATTGGAGAAGACTTCGTCTGAGCGAAAACAGCCCAAAGCTTCTCGAATCACACCTCGAGCTCGCAAAGGCCTACACAGGAAGCAAGCAGTCCCATTTGGTGGTCGACATGCTCGAGGAGGTCAGACCTCTTCAGCAATTCTTGAACATGAGTCGGCTCAGCCTCAGCCAGCGATTGATGGGCAAGAAGCCCAATATAATAACACCCAAGGTGGACGATGCGCTTCTGCTCATCCTAAACCTCGCGCTAGAGCTCGCAAAGGCTTTCATAGCATTGAAGAAGCACAAAGAAGCGGCCAAGGTGTTCGCGGAACTCGGAAAGGCAGAGCCCTCAGGTTTCATGGAGGACCATCCAGGCTGGACTAGACACAGGATAGAGCTCTTACGCACCCTGACTGTCAACGGGCAGTTGAAAGAAGAGATTAGACTCCGAGAAAAGATCCTGGATGCCGAAAACCACCCTGAACGACTTCCATCGCAAAGAAAGCTGACGATTGCTCTAGCAGAAGCCTACCAGGAAAACCATCAGTACCAGGAGGCTATCGACCTGCTCAACAAACTCCTCCCTTTCACGACTGATCCGAAAGAAGAGCTGGAACTGCTTGGGACACTCACAACGGTGTGGCAGCACGTTGATTTGGATAAGGCAAGGGCACTCAGGTCGAGGCTGGTAGATTTGCAGAAGGAAATAAACAAGTAGGGAGTTTTCTTGGACTACTAAGAGAGAGGCTCTAGGCTGTGCACAAGTGGCAATCAGAAAGAAAAAATGTTTAAAAAAAAGTGCGTCTTTATTATATGTAACCTTGATATGTCTCAAGATATCACAGGCGTATGTGATAAATTATGGCGGTGGTATATCCCTGGATTGCAAAGCAGCCTCAGTCAAGGCCGCACCTGGCTGGCCAATGACTGGCTCAATCTGCCGAAAGCCGTGTTGTAATATCTTTAACAACGGCATCCTTTATCCTCTTCGCCGTCTCGTCACTGACTTGACCCTCTTGTAGGAAGTTGACCATTCCCTCCAGCGAGTGGATGTCGTCGCGCAATTCAGTCAATTCGTTATCATATGTATCCATAAAGCCCTCGGTGGAGCTGTTGAGAACTTCGAAGCCATCTTCCAGGGCATTGCACCGCTCTCGCATCGCATCCATGCCTTTGACCAGTTCTTCGTTCTCTTGCCTCAATCTCTTATTCTCCGTCTCCAAGGCTTCAATCCGTACTTGGTCCCGACATCTTGTCTCTTTTAAAGACCGCAGCTCATCCCAAATAAAGGCGATATCACTGCTGCGTGGGGACTGGCTGTCTTGTCGAGGGCGCTTCTTATTGAGATTGCAATCGATCGGCGGCGGTGGCGGCGGATCGGTATCGTCATAGGCCGGTGGTGGGAGTGCTGTCTGAACCGATAGATCGACAAGCTTGGCTCCGAGGCCGCCATACATACTAGCAAGATGATATCGGAGGCTGCGGAAAGACTTGAGAAGGCCCTCGGTAACGGCATCACTGATCGATTGGAGCGATGAGGGTGCAGCCTGAGCCTCGATGAAGATGGATAGAACGGTGGCATTGGAAAGATCACGGATCGCGTCAAGAACTGCGCCTGAATGTTTTCGGGCGGGAGATAGCGGTTCTAGTGCAGGAGTGGGAACAAGGACGTTGAGGTGGTGGTTCAAGGTAACATTGAGGCAGAGAGTGGGAGACTCAAACTCTCGTTGTATTGTAACGGGAACAGTCGGGTTCTTGACTACGTCCAGGGAGACTATGGACGAGGCGCATGTGCGTAATGTGACGGCCGTGGTGGTGTCTAATCCCTTGAGCTTGACGGGAATGCTCAGCTCGAAGAAGGCGCATGTCTTATCGAAGCGGCAGGTGAGTGTGATAAAGCTGACTTGGGGATCTGGCTTTGCCAGGGTATGTGTCGTGGTATCGGACTGCCATTGGAGCACGGCCTTGGTGGAGTGGTGAATATCGAGGCATGGTGAAGACGACATTCCTGCGACCGTTGAGCGCGACGATAACGTACGTAACTTACCTAGCTACCTGCCCAGCCCTAACCGCGACCAAGAGGAACAGCTTCGCTGCCAGGCAACCCGTCAGTCTCCAGCGCGCTGCGAGACTAAACAGGTCCCTTCTACAGGCCCCGGTCGTTCCAACAAAGGACGCAAGGCGCTCGTTTGATGGGTACAAGTCGGAATTTTAATGGCCTGTAGCGCGATTTACCGCCTCTTTGGACGCGGTTCGGGTGATGGTTTCGGTTCATGAAAAGGTTGTCAGGTGAAAGGCAGAGAGACGTGAGGGGACAACGACGGCGAGATAAGGATAAAACAAGGCCCCATCGTGATGCAGAGATGTGCGAAGAGTCAGCGTGGCATCGCGTGAGGGAGTGTGAGTATGGATGGAAATGAGTGGATGGTCAGACCAATAGGAGACAAGAAGAAATGGCGGAGGATAGTTGTTCCGTCAACTGCGCGAGGCTACAAGGCAGCAAGGCACAAACCTCGCGAAGTGGGTCTTGCTTAGTCAGGCTTGTGTGCATTATGTCAACGAATACGGCAGTTTAATTGGCCATTTCTTTACGTCATGCGTAAGTTGTCTTAATCCCCAAGTCAAACAAAATGTTGTTACGCTTTTCAGTTCAATTGAGAATGCAATCTAACAAGTTTTACGAATTCTACTCACCGCACTCCATATTTGTGACAAGTTATGAAATTAAAATAACAGAGTATATTTAACATGATATAGTACTTGCTATCTAGAAATATATATCTGCAAATGCACAAATAAAGTAATAAAGATATTTGGTAGTTATTACTGAGATGTTACCCTACAGTTGAGTGAACTCCAAATGAAGGTGACGCAGATACCCAGGTTCAGTCCAGCCTTGCCGAGAGAACTCAACCCAATCACCATCTTTTATTACGCGCAGGTGGATCACAAAAGAAACCAGTGTTAATTTAGTGGTTGATAACCTTAGATTGCTACTATTTCTGTCTCATCCGCTTTAGGTCCCCATGACGCGCTCTCAGCAGTGTCTCCAACGCGTCTCTCCAATGCCCCCCAACGCAACTTCACTGGATCACTACTTGTCCTCCTTTTTCTCCGTCGCGACGCTCTGATACATCGAAGCAAACGCGGAGGCTTCGGGTCCCTTTGCCAAAAGCTCTTGCGGGTGTCCGATTTCTCGTAGCTTACCCGCGTCAAGGACAATCACCATGTCAAAGTCGTCGAGTGCAGATTGAAGCTTGTGAACGATGGAGATAACTGTCCGGTCATTGAACCGTTCACGCACCAGACGCTGAACAAGCTCGTCGACACGCGAGTCAACACTGCACATAGGATTAGCACACAGCTCACAAACATGCGATGGAAGCAATAGGTACATACCTGCTGGTCGCTTCATCAAGAACCACAATTGGCGAAGGTCGTAGAATAGCGCGCGCGATGCAAAACAGCTGTCTCTGGCCGTGCGAAAGATGAAGCTCTTCAATGGACGCGTCGAGGCCGCCATTATCGGTCACAATATCCCACAACTCGACCGCTCTCAAAGCATCTTCAATCACGGCATCCGTCAGTCCTCCAGCAGGATCGGCGTTCAACCTCACACTGCTTCCATCAATGAGGAATGCGTCCTGGGGCACGCCGACAAGCCTGGTGCGAATCTCCTCGCGAGGAATCGTGCTGATGTCAAGGCCGTCTACCATTATGCGCCCGCCGTGAAGGTCTATCATGCGAAAGAGGCACGAAACCATAGAACTCTTACCACTGTAGAAAACCTGGTCAGCTGATGAAATGATGAGACATAATGAATGACATACCTTCCAGTCCGCCCACAAATGCCAACTTTTTGCCCAGCCTCAATAGTAAAAGTTATATTCTTGAGGACATCTTCGGACTCTCTAGAAGAGTACATATTAGCAAGTAACTTATCACAAAAATCGACCATAGACGTACTTGTATCCTGCCGACACTTGATCAAACACAATTGTTCCTTTAGATGGCCACACGGATGGCGGCTGCTCCTTTTCCTGCGGCTCATGCTCAGAAACAGTGTCAGATGTGAACGACTTGATCCTAGAGATCGCACCGATGTGAGTCTCCAAGGTTGTCCAGAAAGTCATCAACAGCTTGAGGTGTTGACTGAATTGGATAATGTTGACGAGAGCTACGCCGATCAATCCAGCTGGCAGTTTGCCTCGCAACTGTGTGACGAGGACCACTACCAAGACAGCGATGACAGTGACAATAATGTCGAGAACAAGGGTCAGCCACCTCTGAACTGCGTAGAGGAGGTAGAAGGGTCTCTGCGACCGGTCCAGAAGCTCGTGGTGCTTTGTCTCAAGAGCATCGCGCCAACCAAAGGCTCGCAGCGTGGCCAGTCCAGTAACAGTCTCGGTGAAGAGGGCGTAGAGCGGACTCTTGGCTTCCAGATCCATGAATCGGAGCTGGCGGGATGTTCTTAGGTACGTATGTTGCACCACCCACAGCGTCGCAAGAAGAAACGGGAACGCAATGGCAGTGTAGTACGACCCGACAGCGATCAAGATCATCTCGGCGATACAAAGAACGAATGTGGCAAATGTGTTGAGGGCCGAGAGGGGCAAGTCCATGTCGATGAGCTGGAGATCCTGGCTGAAGCGGTTGATGGTGGTACCAGAGTCAGTGGCTGCGAAAAAGGACATGGGCGCATTGAGAACTGTCTTGAGTAGACTCTGGTGGAAGTTGTTGCCCGACAGTGGTACCATGGTGACGATCATTTGCCAGGTGCTCAATACCAAGAAAATGATAGACAATGCGCCCAGCATGGCGTAAACACCCAGGTAGTAGCCAAGTCGTGTAAATGGTTCTTTCGCATTGGCAGCAGCCCACCAATTGAGCCATATAGTAGGGAAAGACTGGCAAAATATGTAGGCACAAATCGCCAGGACAAAGACCAAAGTTGGGATCCAGCCGATAGCATTCATGTAATACATGTAAATTGCTACATCTCCGCTGCGACGTCCCGCACCATCTTGTTTGCTCTCCATGAGTTCCATATCCAACTCTGCCAATGCGGCAGCTGAGGACTCAGGAACAGGAGCAGAAGCAGCGGCAGGACCAGAACTAGGTGCTTTCAGTTGTGTTCCGTCAAGAGCAGACACATCAGAGCCAGACACGTAATTGTCTGACTCGCTCAGCTTATCGAAAGTTCCTTGGATACAGCCTGTGCCAGTACCATCGAGGCAAATGATATGATCCGCATACGGGAGTCGGTTGACTGCTTCAAAGTTAGATAAATCTAGAAAATCATAAGATGTTGTACGTACCACGAGAAGAGACGACGATGACTGTCGTGTTTAAGTCTCGAAGGATACCGTGACTTCCGAGAAGATTGTTGAAAACAGCATTCTCGGTATGAGCATCTAAACCACTGAAAACATCATCAAGAATAACGGTAGACTTCTGAGCATACACTGCTCTTGCTAGGCTGACTCGCTGACTCTGGCCTCCACTAAGGACAAGTCCCCTACTTCCTATGTTGCTGAGATCTCCCCGGGGCAACTGAGCGAGGTCTTGCTTCAAGGCACAAGCTTCCAATACCTTTTGGTACCATCGCTCATCTGGTCGAGAGAAGGCAATAATACTTTCTCGGACCGTACCATTCATATGCCAGGGGGTTTGGTCGCAGTAGGCAACCGTGGAGTTTGATGCATGTACAGACCCTTGCATGATTCCGACCTCTCCGAGTAAAGCCTTGAGAAGAGTCGACTTGCCGCTCCCAACCGGACCAACAACAAGTGTGAGTTTACCTGAAGGGACGACGGCGTCAATGTTGCTAAGGGTGGGGGTTTCATTCTTGTCGTATCCAAAAGAGGCGTTCCTGACGACGAAAGCGCTACCGTCTGGCGAATCTCCCAGCGGTTCAGTCTTCATCATAGATTCCTGGATTGGTGAGACAGGGCACTTTTCCTCGCTGCTCGACACACCAGAAATCAAGGAATGCTCAGTATCTCGGGCATCTTGCACTATCCTTTCATCTGCGCGAGCGTCTGTGTTGAGGAACGCTTGGATGCGGACAAAACTTCCAACAGACCCCATGAAAGAAGACAACGAGGTAACGAAAGAAGCCAAAGGCTCTTGTAAGAGCGCGAATAGTGATAGGGATGTGAACATGCGGTTTGTGTCCAGATTTCCTCGTCCTCCCTGTGATTGAGCCAGAAGACTATACGTCATGAAGCTCAGAACGGGGGCGAAGATGGGAGCGAGGTAAGCTACAAATGTCAGAGTTAACGGGGTCCATCTTGAAAATTACAATGCTCAATGCATTTTCGACCACTTACCCAATACCATGTTCCAGATCAAAAGTCTGCGGAATTTGCCCGAGATGTGTAATTCTTCCTCTCGCATGGCCTGGATGCGTGTGCCGAGTACTTGGGATAGACCGCACATCTTGACGCCTTTCATACTTCCCAGCATCTGCGATGTCACAGAGATTCTCCTCTCAATAGCCTCAAGCCACATGGCCTGTCGAGCCATGACGAAGCTGACAGCAATGACGGATCCGACGATGGAAACTATGACACCAAATCAGAACATCGTCGAAGAAGTTTGTGACAGAGACTTACAGATAGCTGCACCAACAGGTATGAGGCACGCCAGTCCGAGCTGACGACCTAATAGATAGACTGCAATGATAATCTCGATCAAGTTTGCCCATACATCATGAGCCGTTCGCCATCCCGTGTCAATTCTTTCAATATCGGCGCTCATTAGAGTTAGGGCTGCCGTTGGGTTGGCAGCTGTAATGCCCAAATTTGTAGCCTTGTCATACAGCATTGAGATGAGTTGACCGCGTACCATGGTAGTGGCGCGGACAGTCAAGTGCTGATACTGGCCCGTTGTTACCTGTTGTATCGTATGTTAGTGGGAGTTCTTTTAGAGTCATGTAAGAGATAGTCTCACAGCTAGACCAATAAAAACAAGAAACCAAGCGCCTATAAGGCCATAGCCCTGGTTCATGTCATCGGAATCGGCGTCCTTCTCAGCCCACGACAAAGTTGCCGAGATGAGAAACGGCTGACAGAAAGTAAACCCAATGAAACATAGGCGTGGAAAGACGATGAACAAAATAGGTCGCTTCAGGGTTTTGAAAACAACTAGCAATAAATCATAGTCTCCTTTCTTGGGCGCTAGTTACATATTAGCAACTTCCACTGACGTGATACATTTGAAGAACACGGAAAACAAACCTTTGGCCCATGCAGTCTGCAGCAGACTCTGAAGATAGGAAGACTTGAAATGCTTTTCGAGAGGGAATAGACTCTCAATCTCGAGGTCATGAGAATAGCCAACCCGGAACAGAGGGATCTGCCAAGAAAAAAACCAATGCGAGAAGACGCCACTAGTAACTTCTGCTGGCAGTTCTCGATATTCTGGACGTAAGAATCCACGTTTCTCGAGAGCCTCCACAGACAGCATCAAAATCTTGATCACCGTTGAGATAAGGGCAGTAATAGCTGCAGGCCGATTGTAGCCTTGTAGCCAAAGGGTTCGTGTTCGCGTAGCATCGAAGAGAACGGAGAAAAGCAGAAATAGGTTAAGTACAGTCGATGGTCGATACGAATAAACGTGCTCGACATAAGACAGGCCTAACAAACTGATGGATGCAACAATGGATAAGGCGGCAGCTGGCAGAGAAGCTTTGGTAGTAACGGCTGGAGACTGAGTCCAACAGACGAGGAAAGCGATCTGGGATGCCAATAGGAGCAGACATAGGATCTTTGAGTTGTTACAATATGCATCATAGAGTGATTTGAAGCCATCAACTTACAATTTTGCAATACAGCCAGTAACTATGTTCAACTTTGACGCTATGCTTGCGCAAAAGGTATGAGGCTCGAAACGGGGCTGCAAGGAGCAACAGAGCAGTGATCGGCACGACAAGTATGGATTCCTCAAACAGCAACGTGAAGTCAAAGCCACCTCTACAGCCATCTGCATATGGCCCAAAAGACCTATCACACGATGAGGAATTCATCGTAGTTGATAGCAATAACGAAGGCTCTTCGTTCTGCCGTGTCTGTTTGATCAAATCACTGAATTAAATTTTTGCTGTCGTTACACGTTACCTAACGTGAAAAATAAAGCTACCCTGCAACTCGCTTGGGAAATTGCCCCAGTAAAAGTGTCGGATACAGAAAGAGATGCGAGACAGGTCAGGGAACGAGGTGCACGAGCGAGAAGAGACAAGTTGGGCGCCGGAAAAAGAGTGGGATAAGTGCTCCCACACTTGAAATCTCTGCTGAAGGATGATTTAGCGAATCACAGGTGTTTGGATAATTTAAATCCTGATGTGATCACGACGACCTCCCTGATCTGATGTCGTACCTGATCAAGAGCGCTAAATACGGGACGGCACGAGAGAAGTAATCCATATGGGGAAATGATGTGCAAGGCTAGCAAAGCTGAAAAGCATGGGTTGACAGAAAACGATGGGTTTCTCGCTCCGTGGTCCAACTGCAACGTCAACATGTTCTCATCCTTGCTCCTGGTAAAATAGAGATCAACCAGCCGGCTAGCCGGATACCATGCCGGTCCGGTTGATTTGTTCTCATCACAGCCCAAAGACGAACAGAGTCAAGAACCCGGTGCCAAGGAGGCTCTTACGTCCAATCATACAATAGCAATGGTTGATCTTCCAGGGTTTTTGTTTCAACTCCAAACTTTATTGATCTCGCCTTGTTTTTACATAGTAGAAACAGAGTTTCATTGCCAAGATTAAGTCAACCAGGTAGAAGGACTTCCCTGGTATTTTTCCATTTCTGTTGGGTAAAATAATAGGAGAGATTTGCTGGGATACGATGCTTCTTAACCTCTTTTAGATCCAAGCGAATAAACATCGTATAGATCTAATCCTCATTTAGATCTAACCTGGAAAACCTTGCTCTCCGACAAGAGCAGATAGGAGGTGAAGGTACTCTGTGCAAAGACTGACGATATTCCTGAACAGAATCACACTTATGTGACCAGTCTGAGAGACCCTCGTATTAGAAGATCATGAAGTTGGCAACACCGAATCATGGCACAAACCGAAATCCACTCCAACTTCGCAATCATCCAGAACTCCGAGAGGCGATGGTTCCACAATAGAAGTCATCCTGACTTCCATCACTTTTCTCCTATGTAAGTGGCTTGCACGATCTGCATGGGCGGAGCCCCTTCGCGGTTCCGCAACTGCATCTTAGAACGACATGAGTCATTAATAGCGCCAAGAACCACAAAAACACTTTTCTTGGACCTGTGCAACCTACGAAGCTTAGCTGAACAACTGTGCCACGCATGGATGCAACTGTACGGGGGCGGAGAAAAAAAAAGAGGCTTCGGAAGGATTGCATCAACTCCACTACGAGAGGGAAACTAATCATGTTATATGTTCTATGGACCTTTTTAGCCTCTGCGTCTAAGTGGCAACATGAAGGGCCTCAGAACTAAACCAATCGCCGCTAATTACTCAATGCCTGCTAGGGCCTAGGGGCGGATGTATTTCTTGCTCAGTTCATTAGTGTGATATGATTCTAGTCAGGGTTGATCAGCTGGTTATGTTCGAGGGAAAACTCTACCCTCCTATTGCTCAGCGGCTGTGAAATACTTGTTTTGTTAAGCCAAACCCGAGGCCTTGCATAGACGCAGCCTCGACATATAGTGACGACATTGACAGAGAACTTGATGTTAATTTACAGCCCTAGCGGAACCAAGACAAAACGGTTAAGCTGCATGAAACAATCCCTACCAACGGTTAATGTTAGTAAAACCGGCACATAAGGAACTAAGACAAGGAAACATAACGGCAACGTTGAAGACTGAAAATGAATAAAAATTGTTCAACATTAGATACATCACGCTATATGCTCAGTTGATGTCGGTATCACAGTGGATACTGCAGTTAAATTTCATTATCCTAGAGACTCATGATGTGATACCAGGGAACTCGTGGCTGGCCTGGAGTTGCAGGACCAGGATGTTGTGAACGAGGTGCACAGAACAAAAGCAATGAAGCAAACTCACCCTGGTTGGTTCACACCGTTCGTCTATGATACTGCCGTACATGAAAGTGAGTGGATCGTGAGTGGAGAAACGTGTTGCCTCAACGCAAAAGCAAGAGATAATTTCAGGAACTCTTGTAGTTGACCGACTACGGCACTTCCTTTCCCGCGGAAGCGCCACTCGTGTAATGAAACTGGATGCAAGGTTCTATTCAGCTGAAGGCCAAGGTAGGTGTTCGGAGTGACCTCTTCCACTGCACCCTGGGCTCTGTTCTCGAATTGTGAATGTTTCCCGTAGGTATGACCAGGTTTCTGTAGCAAGGATATATCCGCCTTGTTGTCCGTTCGAACTGCGTTCCGCCCTTCTTTTTTGTAAAGCACAACATCGAACCGAACTGTATCACGACGAAGAACAATTCGAACCTACTGTTTCGTGTTATACTACTTTGAAAATCAATCTATCTCATACATCCCCTAATCCTGCACAATGGCCCCAGCTACCTGCTGCTGTGCCGACTCTGAAAGTCAGTCCATGCCAGATATGGAGCCAACCATGTTTCCCGCGTCTGAAATCAAGGAGGAAATTCAGACGATGATCTCCAGCTATCCCAGCCGTCTGGGCCACGACTTCAATGAAGATCTGACCAAGCCGTGTAACATGTTCTGCATGGCATGGGCCGTCCTCTTGGAACGTTTCACCGGACTCGACAATGTATGTTTCGGGTTCCGGAGTCAGCACATGAGCACTGCGCGGTCGGAACGCACAGGCGGTGTTACATCTGCCATGCAGGTGCAGGTCACCGCCGATCATAGCGTTCGTGATAATGTTGCGGAGAATGCCTTTGTCTCAGTGATGATACCAGAGATTAAGGCTAGCACATTATTCAACACTACATTTTCCATCTGCGACTTGGAAAATCAGTCTTTACGTGAAGATGAAGTCTGCCAAGTCGATTCATGGTGCAAGATACACATGTCGGTGGATCCTGACACTATGAAGACTTTATTGTCATGGAACTCCACCTTCATGACAAGGGAACAGGCAGAGACTGTCAGCAACACCTACAACAAGATATTCAGGGAAATCTCTTTACAACAGAACACTATTATCTCCGCTATCAACTGCTGTAGTGAACAAGATGAACGGAAGATCCTGGCTTGGAACGGCTCCCCAATGAACAATGTACAGAAATGTATTCACCAAGCTGTGTCATGGCAGGGAACATTAAGACCTGACGCAGAGGCAGTCTGTGCTTGGGATGGGAGCTTTTCCTATGCCCAGCTACTATCTCTGTCAGATCGCCTCGCCTTTCACCTGCAAAAGCTAGGTATCGGAGCCGAGACCTTTGTACCTATTTGCTTCGATAAATCCAGGTGGACCGTTGTTGCCATGCTGGCTATCCTCAAAGCTGGTGGCATATTCGTACCACTTGATCCCACCCAGCCGCTGTTGCGATTGCAAAATCTGACACGCAAGCTGGATGCCGAGACCATCTTGTGTTCTCCCCAACATGAAGCAATGCTGGAGAGCATAGCATCCAAGGTGATTCCTGTTGATGCCCAATTATTCGAGAGTCTCGCAGAGCAGACAGGTGAAGTTGACTGTAGTTCATGGAACTCCGGAGCTTACATGATCTTCACTTCTGGAACCACTGGCGAGCCTAAAGGCGCCTTGATACAGCATGGGGCTTTGCTATCAAGCGCTCTTGCTCACGGGCCAGCGATGATGATGGATAACAACACACGATCACTTCACTTCGCCGCATCGACCTTTGATGTGAGCATCACTGAAATCTTGACTTGCTTGATTTTGGGTGGTTGTGTTTGCATACCTAGCGAGGAAGCACGATTGAATGCCATTGAAGAAGCTATTACGCAGCTTCGAGTCAACTGGGCGCTGTTAACACCCACATTTGTCAAGTTCATCAACCCTGACAATGTCCCATCACTGAAGACTCTTGTCACTGGCGGAGAAGCCATGACACAAGCTGTCATTCGATCATGGTCTCATATCAATCTGATCAACTGTTATGGTCCTGCTGAAACATCCGTTGTCTCACACGTTCACCGAGGCATGAGAGAAGGCAAGAATCCACTGAATATTGGCCATCAAGTTGGCATCCATTGCTGGGTTGTTGATCGGTACAACCACAACCGTCTTATGCCAGTCGGAGCTGTCGGCGAGCTTGTTATCGAAGGTCACACCCTTGCCCGGGAGTACTACAAAGAACCTGAGAAGACGAGCGAAGCCTTCATCGTTGATCCGGAATGGACGCCCGGTCAGCCACAGCATGCTCGCCCGAGAAGAATGTATAAGACAGGTGACCTTGTCAGATACAATCACGACGGCTCCTTTCATATCGCTGGACGAAAGGATGCACAGATCAAGTTCCATGGCCAGCGAATTGAGCTGGGTGAGATTGAGTACCACATCAACGTTAGTACCAGTATCAAGCATGGCATGGTGGTTCTACCCAAGGCAGGATTCTGCGAAGGTCGACTACTAGCGATTGTTCAGCTGAGTGATGCATCGGGCCACGATCTAGTACCAAACGGTCGGCCTTACCAACTGATTGATGGAGACCTGGAGCAGGTCGCGTCGGCCAAGATTGAAGAGACAAAACAACTCCTCACTGAAAGGTTGCCTTCATACATGGTTCCTTCTATGTGGCTCGCGGTCGAGTTCATTCCTCGCCTACAATCAGGGAAGCTTGATCGCAAGCGGACTGGGAAGTGGGTGGAGGACATGACTGAGACTATCTACCGAAAGCTCAACCCTGTAGCTGTTGGTGGCCTTTCGAAGAATCTGACATTCTCGAATGACACAGAATCCCAGCTACACAACATCTGGACTCATGTTCTCAATCTCAAACCCGAACAACTTGGCCTCAGCCAGTCCTTCTTGAGTGTTGGTGGTGACTCCATCTCAGCCATGCAAGTCATGAGCGAGTGTAAGAAGCGCGGCCTGGGATTGACGGTCTCGCACATCATCAGCTGCAAGTCCATCAGTGCTCTTGCTAGACATGTGAAGGATATTGAGAAGCCAACGCTACTCCAGGAGACCATCGAAATGCCATTTGAGCTCTCACCTATTCAGAAGCTCTATTTCTCCAGATCGAATCATGACCAAGGTCACTACAACCAGAGTTTCCTTCTTCGCACGAGCCGGCGCATTGATGAATCCGCTATGCGCAGAGCCATTGAGGTTGTCATACGGAAACACTCGATGCTTCGCGCTAGATTTACTCGTGATGATAGTGGCATTTGGCAACAGAGAGTCACCGACGCGGTTGAGAGCTCGTATCGTTTGAGATCCGTTCAATTATCCTCACAAGAAGAGCTCAGTAATGCTCTTATTGACAGTCAGACATGTCTTGACTATGCCAACGGCCCGCTTCTTGCAGCCGACCTTCTTGATGAAGAGGGTCAAGACCAACGCTTGTTCGTCGTCGCTCATCATTTGGTCATAGACCTTGTCTCTTGGAGAATTGTTCTCCAAGAGTTGGAGGAGCTATTACTGAGGCCTGAACTAAAGCCCGATATGGATAGACCCTTGCCCTTCCAGACTTGGTCCAAGATGCAACGAGAGCATGCCAGTGCTCAGACACCAGAACAAGCACTTCCAATCCATGGAATTCCCGATGGGAACCCTGCCTACTGGGGAATGGAGGATACACCCAATGTATATGGTCAGATGATCCACGAAGGATTCGAAGTTGGACCAGCACAGACATCTCTCTTACTATCCAAGTGCCATGATGCTTTACGCACTGAGATCCCCGACGTTCTCATGGCGGCTATGGTCTACTCGTTTGGCCAGACATTCACCGATCGTCAAACACCTGCGATCTTTGCCGAAGGGCACGGCAGAGAGTCCTGGGACCCTTCAATTGACCTGTCCAACGTTGTAGGATGGTTCACGACTATTTACCCAGTCTTTGCTGCCTCTGATGCGTCATCCACTCTTATTGACACCATCAAGATGGTGAAGGATGGTCGACGCAAGGTACCTGACAACGGGCGGCCCTATTTTGCCAGTCGCTGGTTGACACAGAGCGGCGAGAACGCCTTTTCTCGTCACTGGCCATTGGAGATCACCTTCAATTACCTTGGCCAATACCAGCAACTTGAGCGCGAGGGTGCTCTATTTATCCCCGTCAAGGGCATCGCAGGAGAAGTCAGCAGCGCTACCGATGGCGCTGACGTCGGCTCTCTGACGACTTGCATTTCCCTATTCGAAGTTTCCGCTGTTATCACTAAGGGAACTCTGAGGTTTTCATTCTTGTTCAACCAGAACATGAAACACCAACCCAAGATCCGTGAGTGGATTGCTTCATGTGAGCAGAACCTCGGCCTTTTAGTTGAGTCTCTAGCTGTCATGCCACCAGAGCCAACGTTGAGTGACTTTCCACTTGTTTCTCTGACTTACGACCGTCTTCGACTGTTGACGCAAGAGAAGTTGCCCGAGGTTGGTATTGAAGACATGAGTAGAGTCGAGGATATTTACCCTTGTTCGCCGATGCAATCGGGACTCTTGGTTAGCACAACAAAGGACAGCGCTGCCTATGCTGCTTACACACTCCATCAAGTCAAGAGCCGGAGTAGCGGAGCAGTGGATGTGAAGAAGCTTGCCGATGCCTGGAAGCGTGTGGTAGACTACCATTCTATGCTGAGGACGGTATTCGTGGAGAGTGTAACTCTGGACGAGTCTCTATTTGACCAGGTCGTTCTCAAGGAAGTCCAAGTCCCTCTCGTCATGTCCGAATTGGGAACAGACGAGGAGGTGATCAAGACTTTGGACAAAGCACGACACCACGACGAGTACTCTCAACTTCTTCACGTGTTTGAGATTTGCAGGACCACAACGGGTAATGTCTTTTGTAAGTTGGACATTAGCCATGTGATCATGGATGGAACTTCTCTCTCGATCCTCTTCCGCGACCTTTCACTGGCCTACGCTGGCATCCTTGGGCCTGACAAGGGCCCTCCATACAGTGAATACATCAGAAGCCTACAGCACCAAGGTCTGCAGCATGGTATAGAGTATTGGAAGTCATACCTGATGGGTATAGAGCCCTGCCACTTCCCCGTACTTGATGACGGCGAAGTTGTTCAGACAAGAGAGTCGAAGTGCTTCAGAGTTGAGTTCGACGAGCTAGCTCAGCTACAGCGCTTGTGTGATGATCGGGGAGTAACCATCGTGAATGCCATCTATGCTGCTTGGGCATTGGTGCTGCGTCTTTACACTGCGTCAGAGGAAGTTTGTTTCGGCTATCTCACGTCTGCCCGCGACTCACAGATCGAAGGCATTGAAGACGTTGTTGGACCTGTCATCAACATGGTTACATGCCGTGTCAACATTGGCGATTCGACTACCTTGGGCGACACCATGACGGTTGTGCAGAATGACTTCCTCAACAGTCTTGAACACCGCCACATTCCTCTCGCCCAGGTTCAGCACGCGCTCAAGCTCTCCGATACTGCTCTGTTCAACACAGCGCTGTCATACAGAAAGCTTCCACCCACACCGAAAGATGCGCCCGATGTTGTGTTTGAGGAAGTCCGCCCGACTTATGATCCTGACGAGTATGACGTGTCTGTCAACATCGAGGCTGGCGACAGCGACATGATGATTGACCTAACGTACTGGTCGGATACAATGTCAGATAGACAAGCTACCAATGTTGCGAGCGCTTTTACGACCACGCTTAGCAACATCCTGCACTACAACGACAAACCTGTTGCTCAGCTCAATCATCTTGGTCCTCAACACCAGCAGCAGATCTCCCAGTGGAATAATACCATCCCTGAGGCTGTTGAAAGCTGCGTACATGGCCTGTTTGAAGAACAGGCAATCCTTCGCCCCGAGGCCCCTGCGATCACTTCGTGGGATGCCGATTTCACCTATGCCGAGCTTGATACTGCCTCTACCAAACTTGCACACTATCTGACCGACCTGGGCGTTGGCTTGGAGAAATTTGTGCTGGTGTGTTTCGACAAATCAGCCTTTACAATTGTCGCGATGTTGGCTGTTCTGAAGGCCGGTGGTGTATGTGTTCCTCTAGATCCAGCGCACCCAGATGCAGCGATCAGACTACGTGCAGAGGATACAGGTGCCTCAATCGCCGTTGTATCCGCTTCAATGGCGTCTCGACTTAGCAACATAGTCGGGAAGACCGTGGTAGTGGACTCAAACCTTCTTGAAACTATCTCGAAGAGTGCAATTCTTCCCCAGATCGATCCTCACAATGCATGCTTCGTCATCTATACATCTGGAAGCACTGGTAGACCCAAAGGTGTTGTCTTGGAGCATCGAGGAATTGCGACCAACGCCAAGTGCTCGGGACCGAAGCTCGGCTATGGCGAGGAATCGAGAGTGTTTCAATTCGCCTCTTACACCTTCGACAACAGTCTCGCCGAGATATTCACCACACTCGCTCTTGGAGGTTGCGTATGCGTACCTTCAGAACACGAGAGGTTCAATGACCTGGCTGGGGCAATCAGCCGTTACAGGGTGACACTGGCCGACATCACTCCAACAGTTGCCTGTCTGATCAACCCGTTGGACGTTCCCACCCTCAAGACTTTGGCTCTGGGCGGCGAGGCCGTGACTCACAAGTGTGTTGACATCTGGCGCGACTTTGTGTCTCTGCAGTGTTGTTATGGACCATCTGAGTGCTCAGTTAACTCCACCTACTCTGGCGAGATCGCTCAACCAGGCAAGGCTACCAACATTGGCCGTGCTGTTGGAAGTGTTACTTGGGTAGTAGACGCTGCTGATCACAATCGACTGGTCCCGATCGGCTGTATTGGTGAGCTCCTCATTGATGGCCCCATTGTGTCTCGTGGCTACCTCAACTTGCACGAGAAGATGGCAGAGTCCTTTGTAGCACCACCATCGTCGCTGGGAGATTTGTGTCGCGAGGTTAACCTCAATCGCAAACTCTACAAGACTGGTGACCTGGTGCGTTATAACTCTGATGGTACACTTACGTACTTTGGACGCAAGGACACTCAGGTGAAGCTTCATGGTCAGCGTATCGAGCTTGAGGAGATTGAACATCACCTTGAGCAGAACCTTCCACAGGACTGGAATTCTGCTGTCGAGCTCATCCAGTTCGAAGGCAAAAAGTCTCTTGCCAGTTTCATTTGTGCCGACTCAGCTGCCGTTAGTCGTGTCGGTAACGAGAAGAACACTGTACTGGCTATGGAAGATTCGTTCAGATCACTGGCCAAAGAATTGGAGATCTCCCTCTCGAACAATCTTCCTGCTTACATGATCCCTTCTGTATGGCTTCCCGTTTCAGAGATGCCCTTGACGTCGTCAGGAAAGCTGGACCGCCGAAGCCTTCGATCGATGGTTCAATCACTGCCTGCCTCAGAAATGACCTCCTACAAGTTGGCACTGAAGAGCGGAAGAGCCCCGACGAGCGACATGGAGAAGCAACTAGCTAGTATGTGGGCCCATGTGCTGAACGTCGATGTGAACACGATTGGTGTCGAGGATCACTTCTTTAGACTTGGAGGAGACTCAATCGCCGCGATGCAGCTCGTGACGCTGGCGAGAAACTCAAACATCAATCTCACTGTCACTGGTGTCTTTCAGAAGGGGTCTCTGCTAGACATGGCCAAATCAGCACTCCCGTTGTCCAGAGTTGCCGTCACAGCTGTCGATCCATTTTCACTGTTACCTGAAGTGGCATCGCTGGATGCACTGAAAGAGGAGATTGGATCCTGTGCTCAAATCCGGGTTGGAGATGTTCAAGATATTTACCCTTGCACTCCTCTCCAACAGGGCCTGATGGCTCTATCAGCCAAGGAGTCTGGTGCGTACGTCGCCCAGTTTGTCTTCCGTGTGCCGGATGGTACAGACCTCGACAGATTCAAGATGGCATGGCGGCTCGTAATTGAAGCCGAAGGGGCTCTACGAACCAGACTTGTGCAGACAACCGACCATGGCATCTTGAATGTGGTCGTAACGGGGGATGTGCCTCAATGGTCCACCGGCCTCAGCCTGTCAGATCTGCAACGTCTTCGATCCGGGCTTCCGTCAAACAACGGCGGGAGGTTAACTGACTACGCCATCGTTGAAGATGGTTATGATGTCTTATTCGTGTGGACTATCCATCATGCCCTCTACGACGGCTGGTGTCTCCCTCTTATCCTGGATAAGGTCAAGCAATGCTATGAGACCATTCGATCCTCCACACCGGAGCCCATGGCAAGCGGTCCTAGCTACTCTAGGTTTATTCGGCATCTTACAGAGACTGACCCCGGCCAAGACATCAAGTTCTGGGAGTCATATCTCTCTGATATCTCAACCCAGCACTTCCCTCGCCTTCCTGACCCCGATTACAAGGCAAGCGCAAGTGGTCTCATCATTCACAAGACTGGCTTCAGCCATGCCGGGGATGGTATAAAGTCTGCTGGATCAGGAATCACTACAGCTACAATGATCCGCTCAGCCTGGGCATTGACAGTGTCAACCTATGCAGCATCAGATGATGTTGTCTTTTGGGAAACCATGACAGGTCGCGACGCTCCTGTCGACGGGATTGAGGAGATGATAGGCGCCACCCTGGCTACTGTTCCGACACGGATAGCACTGGACCGATCACAAAAGGTCTCTGACCTTTTGAGCTCGGTTCAAGCTCAGTCTGCGGTTGTCAGAATGCACCAATTTGCAGGAATTCATCGCATCAAACGTATCAACACTGATACAGCCTTTGCATGCGGCGCACAAAATCTCTTAGCCATCAATTATGGATCGCGGACGTCGACAGACTCGTTTTGGTGCGATCAGACCAACGAGATGGCCGGTACCAACTTTTACTCTTACCCGCTCATGCTGTCCTGCCATGTCGCAGATGGCGAGCTTGAGACTGTTGTTCACTTTGACCCCAACATCATTTCCGAGTCACAAATGCATCGCGTCATGGATCAATTCGCATTGATGCTGACAGCTGTCATGTCTAAAGAGTTGATGGATGAGAAACTGAGTGACCTCGAACTCATAAGCACTCGGGATTACCAGTCACTTTCCGAGATGAACGGTCAAATGGTGCTTCCATGCGACATGCGTATACATGATGTGATCAAAGCGAAGGGAGCTGACCAGCTGAGTGATAAGATGGCTGTCTGCGCGTGGGATCAGAGTCTCACATATGCGGAACTGGATTCTCAATCTACACAGCTTTCATCCGTCCTGATTGAAGCTGGCGTTCGCCCGAACACATTCGTTCCTTTTTGTATGGAGAAGTCATCCATGGTCGTTGTATCAATTCTCGCCATCCTCAAGTCTGGTGCTGCATTCGTGCCTTTGGACTATGCTCATCCCGACGCCCGAATCAGTGGCATCATTACCGATGTTGAGGCGGAATTCGTCCTCTCTTCCCCTCAGTACGCCGAGCGCCTGACGAAGCTAGGCTCGCAGGTGATCTCTGTCTCTAAGGCTATGGTTGAGGACTCGGGACCACTTCGACAACATGAAGTTTCTGTGTCTACCAAGTCTCCAGCCTATTGTATCTTTACATCTGGTACGACTGGACGCCCCAAGGGCACAATCATCGATCACTCCGCCTTCTGCACCGGAGCGATAGCCCATGGAAATGCTATGGGCATGAATGAATCATCCAGAGTGTTGCAATTTGCTTCGCATACCTTTGATGCAAGCATTATGGAAACTCTCAGCACCCTGATCCACGGCGGAACAGTCTGTGTGCCTTCTGAGGAAGAACGCAGCCACGACATTTCAGGATTCATTCGTCGCATGAGTGTCAATTGGGCCCTGTTGACACCCTCTGTGGCTCAGCTGATTGAGCCATCCACTGTTCCGGAGCTCAAGACGCTGGTGCTTGGAGGAGAAGCTATGTCCCGTGCCCATGTATCGACTTGGGCATCGTCTGTCAAGTTAATGAACGCCTACGGACCCAGTGAAACTTCAGTGGTCGCTACAGTGAACTCTAGCGTTACCCTAGACTCTAGCCCTGCCAATATCGGTCGCGCTGTAGGGGGTCTCTGTTGGGTCGTCGACTCTACCAACTCCGATAGACTTTTGCCCATTGGTGTCGTTGGAGAACTTTTGGTGGAGGGTCCAATTCTCTCTCAAGGATATCTCAAGAATCCGCAGAAGAACACAGAGTCCTTCATCACCAACCCTCGATGGTGCAGCAAGTTTCCCAGTGGGACTGCGAGCAGTGAGCGCGGGTTTTACAGGACCGGTGATCTGGTCAAAGTTCTTGAGAATGGATCTATCGAGTTCCAAGGGAGAAAGGACAACCAAGTCAAGATTAATGGCCAAAGACTTGAGTTGTCGGAGATTGAGCATCATCTGAACACGGATGCGATCGTGCAGGCTTGTCTGGCGTTTATCCCGAAAGCTGGTCCGGTCAAAAGCCGTCTAGTCGCTGTCCTCTCACTGCATTCCACTTTCGTTTCGAGAGGACCCGATGAGATGCAACTCGTGGCTGATTTTGCGCCTTCGGAACTGACAAGTGTCCGTGACAGCCTCACAGGACAGTTGGCCGCTTACATGATCCCATCTACGTGGATCGTCGTCAATCGCATTCCTCTCTTACCATCTGGCAAGCTTGACCGGAGACGGGTTGTCGACTGGGTTGAGGCAATGTCGCCTGAACAATACCAGATGACTATCAGCGCGCAAGACGAGAGCCATGCCTCCTCTGGTCTGGGCCGAGAAGCTACGGATATAGAGACTAAGCTTAGGGCTGCCTGGGCTAAGGTCTTAGGCATTTCGGTCGACAATGTGCCGTTCACGCGATCATTCATCCAACTGGGAGGAGACTCGATCTCGGCGATGCAGCTGGTGGCGACCTGCAGATCTTCCAACATGGCTCTCTCAGTCAGTCAAATCATGCAAAGCAAGTCCATCACCAAGCTCGCATCATTTGTTTCGGCTGTAGAAGATGTTACACAGGATGATGAACAAGAGGACAAGCCGTTCCCTCTATCGCCCATCCAAAAGCTGTACTTTGAGCGCATGTATTCCGGGTCTACCCACTTCAACCAGAGCATGGCTTTGGAGACTACTCGGAAAATCACACCTCAAGATTTGTTAAACGCCATGGAAGCTATCGCCAAAACCCACAGCATGTTGCGTGCTCGTTTCTCCAATGTTGATGGAACATACTCCCAGCGCATTACTAGCGACATTGCTGGTTCGTATGCTTTCGAGTCTCATACGGGTATGGATCAATGCCATGT
This sequence comes from Fusarium subtropicale, assembly GCA_003670145.1. NCBI lineage: Eukaryota > Fungi > Ascomycota > Sordariomycetes > Hypocreales > Nectriaceae > Fusarium > Fusarium subtropicale. The sequence continues at coordinate 56,305 of QRAA01000151.1, forward strand.
CTCTGAATTGGTTGAAAAGACGCAAAAGTCTTTGGACATCTTCCAGGGACCGCTAATCGCTGCGATGAGTGTTGAGATGGAGGATCCCCACAAGCAAATTGTCTTCTTAGCGGCTCACCACCTTGTTGTCGATGTTGTCTCGTGGAACATTATTTTGCAAGATCTGGAAGGACTGTTGTCATCATCTGTTTCCAATCTGGCGAAACCACTTTCCTTCCAGACATGGAACACGTTGCAACTGGAAGAAGCCCGCAATGAAACACCCGATCGTGCCTTTCACAACCTTCCCACGCCTGCGCAGGATCTCGCCTACTGGGGAATGCAGGCTGTGCCCAATCTTCACGGCGATGCAGTTACGGAGACTATTGAGGTCGCTTCAGATGTGTCGCGTCAGCTATTGGGACCTTGCCATGAGGCACTCAACACCAATGTTGTCGATGTCTTACTTGGCTCTCTGCTAGCCTCGTTTCATGAAGTATTCCCAGACCGGCTTTCAATGCCGACTATCTTCAACGAGGGTCACGGTAGGGAGCCGACCGACAACAAGCTGGATCTATCGCGCACCGTAGGATGGTTCACCACTCTTTGCCCTGTCTATCTACCCGAGTCCCTCCCCGCGCAGCCAGATATTCTCGACATCGTTTGTTGGGTCAGAGAATTCAGACGACGGATTCCTGGCAATGGTCGCCCTTACTTCGCACACCAAATGCTGTCGGAGGCAGGCCAAACAGAGTCTCTCGAATGGCCCGTGGAACTAGCTTTCAACTTTCTTGGTCAAAGGCAGAAGACTGAGTTGGCAGGATCGATCTTCAAGTCAGCTGATGGGATACTCGATTCAGCTGGCTCGGAGACAGATATCGGCGTTGATGTGCCACGCCTCGCACTCATCGAGATATCTGCTTCCTTCGGTAGAGATGGCTTGAGTTTCAGCTTTTCCTACAACAAACAGATGAAGCATCTGCCTAGCATTCAAGAATGGCTCAAGAGTTTCTCGGCCACTCTCCAAACTGCTGTCGAGCGAATGTCGCAGGCCAAGGCCGAACCCCGGGATCTGGACATCTCACTTCTTCCACTTGCATTCAGAGGTGCCTCCAAGGTCGACACAAGACTTGCTGAATTGGGCATTTCTTGTCGTACCGATGTTGAAGCTGTCTATCCTTGCTCCCCGGTCCAGATGGGTATTCTCTTTGCCCAGATCAGAAACCCCGAATTTTATTCGTACTCGGTCACATTTGGCGTTAACTGCATTGATCCAAGTCGTGCAGTGGATGTGCGCCGCCTATCGGATGCATGGCAGCGCGTTGTACAGCGTCATTCAACTCTTCGAACTACCTTTGTCGACGGTGTTCTAGAAGAGGGCGGTATCAACCAAGTGGTTTTGCGCAATCACTGTGCTGACATCTCTGTCCTCGAATGTGCCGATGATGATGAACTTCAAACCATCACTAAGCGCTTTGCACCACAAATCATGGGTAATAAGCCGCCTCACCATCTCAGCATCTTCAGAAGCACAGAAGGAAAGGTGACTTGCATTTTGGAAATGAGTCACGCCTTATCCGATGGAACGTCTATGCCAATTCTCTTCCGAGACCTGGCAATGGCCTATGAAGGATCCATGGACCGAACAGTTGTCTCGGCTTATAGAGATTATGTCTCTTATCTGCAAGGCCAGGGTTCTCACGATATTGACTACTGGAGTGAGTATCTGGCTGGGGTCGAACCATGCCACCTACCGTCAGTGTCGAAATCCACACTGCCCAAGGTCTTGGGATATCTGGATCAGACTATCTCATGTGCCGCCGATCTACAGGCATTCTGTACTGGGGCAGGTGTCACACTATCCAACGTGCTCCAACTAGCCTGGGCGTTAGTTCTGCAAGCATACACAGGACACGATGATGTCTGCTTTGGATATCTTCTTGCAGATCGAGATGCCCCGGTTGCGAACATCGATAGAGCGATCGGAGTTTTTATCAACATGTTGGTCCTCAGAGTGCGCCTTGGTTCATCTCAAACAGTTGGAGATACTCTCAGCGCTGTTCAGAGCGATCTCAGTGCTGCGATAGGGCACAAGAACGTCTCGCTCGCCGACATACAACGCGTGACAGGTTTACTCAACGAACCACTTTTTAACACGGCCTACTCCTTCCAACGAAGATCTATCAGCAAGTCCATGGCAAATGGATCTCTTTCGTTCGATGTTAGAGAAGCGCAAGATCCCAACGAGTATGACTTGACCGTCAACGTTGAAGTCTGGGACCAAGCTGCAGAACTACAACTGTGTTACTGGACAGACAAGATATCCGACTCGCAAGCTAGGAGCATTGCTTCTACGTTTGACAAGATCTTGACTTCAATTACCACGTGTGACCTGTCGCTTCCGACAAATCAGCTCGATATTGTCAGTGACGATTGCGCGCAACAATTGATGCTCTGGAACAACACCGAGCCAACTATCCTGAACCAATGCGTACATCACGTATTCGAGCGAAATGCCCAAAGTCTTCCTCACGATACACCAGCCATTGAAGCCTGGGACGCAAGGTTTACTTACAGCGAGGTCGACATGCTATCTTCTCGACTGGCCCATCATTTAGTATCGCTTGGGATTTCGCCAGAGATGTATGTTCCTCTGTGTTTCGAAAAGTCGGCATGGACACCTATCGCCATGCTCGCGGTTCTCAAGGCGGGCGCTGCCTTTGTTCCAATTGATCCCACTCATCCGCCTGAGCGAATCGAGTTCCTTGTCCAAAACACCAATGCCAAGTTCATACTCTGCTCAACCTCCTTGGTAGGCAAGTTTGACATTGGTGTCCCATTCTTTGCCGTCGATCACGAGATGATGTGTACACTCTCGGGCGTATCAGCAACGTCACCCTCAATTCCGGTGCATCCAAGCAACCCAGCGTATATCATCTTCACGTCGGGGACGACTGGTCTACCCAAGGGTACTGTCGTTGAGCATGCAGCGTTCACCACCGGAGGCACTGCTCATGCCGCAGCTATCAAGATGACCTGTTCGTCTCGTGTCCTTCAATTTGCGTCATACACATTTGATGCTAGTATTATGGAGATTCTGACCACCTTCCTGGTGGGTGGTTGTGTGTGCGTTCCGTCCGATGAAGAGCGCATGAACGATCTAGCAGGTGCTATATCTAAATATGGTGTCAACTGGGCCTTACTTACACCATCTGTGGCAAAGGTGCTCAAGCCAGGTAGCGTCCCAGGCCTCAAAGTCCTCGTTACTGGCGGTGAAGCAATGTCAACAGACCACATCACCAAGTGGTCGAAACACGCTGCTCTCATCAATGCATATGGGCCAAGTGAAGCCTCGGTTATCGCTGCATCTCATACCAAGGTCGATGAGAATGGAGAAATCTTGAACGAAGAACCCACCAACATCGGACATGCTGTCGGCTGTCGATCTTGGGTCGTCGATCCTCACAACCACAACCACCTGATGCCGATTGGAAGTATCGGAGAGCTTCTTATAGAAGGCCCCATTGTGGCCCGTGGCTATCTGAAGAATGAAGCCAAGACGAGAGAGGCTTTCATCGACTATCCACCATGGCGCGTAAACATGAGACTCTCTGGCGACCGCGTCGATCGGATGTACAAGACTGGTGATTTAGTCTCGCAAAACTCGGATGGTTCGTTGAACTATGTCTCGCGCAAAGACACGCAGATCAAGCTCAACGGACAGCGTATTGAGCTTGGTGAGATTGAACACCATGTTAGGGCCAACTTGCCAGCACACGTTCAATCAGCAGTGGAATTGGTCGTACCTCAGAGCAAGACATCCACCAAGGCGCTGGCTGCGTTCTTCACAGTTGATGATGATGATGTTTTGAGGGAAACGAGCGATCTTCTCTTACCCATGTCAAGCGCTTATACGGAGATTGGCCAGTCACTAAAGACGGCGATCAGGGTCGCTCTCCCATCTCACATGGTGCCAACTATGTATATCCCAGTATCGAAGATGCCTTGGACATCGGCTGGAAAATTGGACCGCCAGAAACTGAAGGCTATCGTCCAGTCCATAGCGCCTCAAGACATCGGGAGCTACAAGTTGGTTGGAGCTAGCAATAGCCGAGCCCCAACTACCACGATGCAGCGCAAGCTACAGCAGATCTGGGCAAGGATCTTGAACATCTCCCCCAACACTATCAGTATTGACGACAGCTTCTTCAGACTTGGCGGCGATTCCATCAGTGCTATGAAGGTTGTCTCAGCGGCCAGGATGGAGGACATCTCTGTCACTGTCATGGATATACTCACTAGCCCTACCTTGTCGGAGATGGCAATCTGTTGTAGCCATTCTGAGCACACTTCCGTCATTGAAGTTGAGCCCTTTTCACTATTGCATGATGTCGAATCTCCGTCTTCTCTCCTCAATGAGATTGCAGAGTCTTGCGATATTCCTACAAGTCAGATACAGGACGTGTACCCGTGCAGTTCTCTTCAAGAAGGCCTCGTTGCAGCCTCTATGCAACAGCCCGGCGCATATGTTGCCAGATATATCTTCAACGTGCCATCGACTATCAACATGGAGCGTCTCAAACTGGCATGGCAGAGTACTTCCAACCATGTCGACATTTTGAGATCTCGTATCGTGAACTCTCGATCTCTCAAGACGTACCAAGCTATACTGGAGCCGCATACCATCGATTGGGAGCATTACAGTAGTCTCGAAGCTGTCACTGAAAAGACTATTACCTTGCCTGAGCGGAATGGAGGGGTATTGGCCAAGTATGCGATCATCGACTCTTCCGATCCTGATCTTCGGTACTTCGTATGGACGGTGCACCACGCCCTCTATGATGCCTGGAGTATGCCCTCGTTACTCAACCTGGTTTCCCAATTCTACCACGAGGCGGCCACTGAGAACCTCGTGCCACTTGTTCCGTATGCGAACTTCGCCAGATACCTGGTTGACAGCGATGCACAAGCGTCTGATGAGTTTTGGAAGGCAACGTTTCAAAACGCTTCCGGTGTATCTCACTTTCCAACCGCCACTCCATCAGACGAAGAGTCATCATACTCGTCACTTCAACACACAATTCAGTACAGAAGAGACGATTTCGGTGCTGACATAACCATTCCGACAATCGTCCGCGCAGCTTGGGCGCTTCTTTTGGGAGCTCATACTGGGTCCGATGATGTCGGCTTTGGTGAGACACTATCTGGTCGTGACATTGCTCTGGAACATGTTGAAGACATCCTCGGTCCAACTCTTACCACGGTACCTTGGAGGGTCCAGATTGACCGAAGCGCTACAGTTGGCCACTTCCTTCAATCTCTACACAAGAAGTCAGCCGAAGTCATCCCCCATCAGCACGCTGGACTTCAGCACATCAAGCGTCTCGGGGGTTCAATCGCCGTTGCTAGCGACTTCAGGAACCTGCTTGTCATTCAGGCCAGTGATGAAGCAACAGAGCATCAAGACCTTCTGCAACCACTCGAAGAAAATGGGGATCACAAGAACTTCTTCACTTATCCACTGGTTGTTGAATGTTCAATTGAAGTCAACAATTTGGTGCTGACAATTCACCACAACGAGACTGTCTTGACAAGCTGGCAGGTAGAGCGCCTTGCTCACCAATTCGACGCCCTTGTCAAACAGCTCAGCCATCTATCGCAAGAGCCCAATCGTAAGGTGGCTGAGCTTCAGTTCTGCAGCGAAGAAGACCTCCAGATAATCAAGGGATGGAATCACGGGACTCGCAACGCCGTACATGACAGTATTCCCGGCTTATTCTGGCAGTCGGTAGCCACCCATCATGATGCCACCAGCATTCGCGCCTGGGATGGCAGTCTCACCTACGGTTCTCTCGCGCAGCACGCTGGACGTCTCGCCAAGCGCCTTGTGCAGGAAGGTGTCAGAATTGAAACCATGGTACCATGCTGCATGGACAAGTCTCTTTGGACTACAGTGGCGATACTTGCTGTGACTCTTTCTGGTGGCACCATTGTCCCGCTGGACCCCGCTCATCCTCGTGCTCGACACGCAGAGATCGCCCGCGAATGCAATGCCAATGTTGCCTTGTGCTCACCGGAATACCAAGACCGCTTTGTCGGCGTGGTTCAGACTATCATTGCCATTGACCAAGCGCTCTTCAATGAAGGGCTTCTCCAAGAGCATGTCACGTCTGAAGATCTACCAGTTGTCGCAAGCAAGGATGCTGCGTTCGTTATATACACTTCTGGAAGTACTGGCAAAGCCAAGGGAGTCGTAATTGAGCATGGCTCATTTATTGCGAGCTCCAGAGCCTACACACAGCGCATGCACCTTTCCGCTACCTCGAGCGTCTTTCACTTTACATCATACGCCTTCGACATCGCCATGGGTGAGACCTTCAGCACCCTCATTAACGGTGCCTGTCTCTGCGTTCCCAGTGAAGAAATGAGGGTCACCGATTTGCCAGGCGCCATGAATACTCTCGGTGCAACCTGGGCCTTCTTGACACCCTCATTAGCCAACATGCAGGATCCCTCTATGTTCAAGACACTCCAAACACTTGTCTGTGGTGGCGAAGCCATGACTTCCGAGACTATTAGCAAGTGGTCCAACAAGGTCAAGCTAATCAACGGTTATGGACCTGCTGAGTGTACTGTGTTTGCCGTTGCTAATTCCAACGTTAACGCGGATCACGATCACTCCAACATTGGCCGAGCCATGGACGGTTGTCACACTTGGATCGTCGATACTAGAGACCACAACAAACTTGTCCCTGTAGGCTGTGAAGGTGAACTACTCATCAGCGGTCCAATCCTTTCTCGAGGTTACCTCAATGACAGTGTAAAGACATCACAATCATTCGTCGAGGACCCAGCATGGATGCATCACTTTGCCGACGAGAAGCACCAAAATCCTGTTCGCCTGTACAAGACAGGTGACTTGGTCAGATATCGCCCAGATGGAAACTTGACCTTTATTGGTCGCAAAGATAATCAGGTCAAGCTTCACGGTCAGCGCATGGAACTCGGCGAGATTGAGGCCTGTCTTGAGTCTGACCCACGACTTCGTAACGCTCTTGTCGCACTGCCAAAGGCTGGAATCTTCAAAGGCAGACTGGTCGCCGTGCTCTCATTCAAGGATTCCGACTCTCATAATCCGGGCCTTGTTTCTTCACAGTTCAGTCCAGTTTCTGAGTCTGCCATGGATGTAGCTCGACTACATCTTCCTGACTTACAGCACATTCTCTCCGAGAACCTGCCGCCTTATATGATGCCCTCTTCATGGCTTGTGGTTGAAGCTATCCCGCTATTACTATCGGGAAAACTTGACAGGGCTAGTACTCAGAAATGGCTCGGCGAAATGGTTGCAGAGACACCCGCGTTTTCGCTAGACCAACAACTTGGAGACGATGCTGCAGTTTCTGACACGACAGTCGTGGGACAACTGCTGCGAAAGATTTGGGCTTCTATACTTCGTCTTTCAGACGAAGCGACATTGGCTGGTCGCTCCTTCATCTCTCTTGGTGGTGACTCCATCATGGCTATGCAAGTCATGTCTCGCTGTCGCGACCATTCCATTCAATTGACCATGAGAGACATTATGAGCGGCAAGTCCATCTCTGACTTGGTTGCACTCATCGAGAAAGAAGGTCGCGCGAGACAAAATGTCAATCCCGAATATGAAGAGGATAACAGTGAGCCATTTGCGTTGTCACCAATTCAGCAGCTGTTCTTCAACAACAGTTCTGAAAACGAACACGGAGACCGCTTCAACCAAAGTCAGCTCTTTTCGATCGCAGAGTCGATTGACACAAGCACTTTCGCCAACGCCATTCATGCGCTGGTACAGAGACACCCTATGCTTCGTGCGCGATTCAACAAGTCTCCAACTACTGGGCAGTGGGCTCAGCAGATTGCTGCTGACACCCAAGATTCCTACGCCTTCAATTTCCACGAGGTCAGCAACGCCTCCCAGATCGCACAGTGTATCGCTGCCAGTCAAGAGAACGTCTGTATCTCTGGCCCAGTATTTATTGTCGACCTATTCAGGATGCCTGATGGTTCTCATCATGTCTCCATGATCGCTCACCATCTCGTCGTTGACGTCGTGTCGTGGATCAACATCGCTCAAGACCTCGAGACATTGCTATCATCTTCCCCTTCAATCTCATCGAAACCTCTATCGTTCCGAAAGTGGAACGTAGCGCAGATCGACCATGCGCTATCCATGGAGAAGAAAGGTGATGACTTACTGCCATTCACTGTACGACCTGCGAACTTAGACTATTGGGGGGTCTCAGACGCCTCGAATAGCTATTCGCAGGTTACTCAGCAATCATTTTCGCTTTCGGACGCCGACACCGTCGATTTACTGTTAGGAGGCGCTCATCAAGCACTCAGAACGAAACCTCTTGATCTCTTTATTTCAGCGCTACTCATATCATTTGGGCAGTGCTTTACAGACCGTGAACTCCCAACGCTGTTCAACGAAGGCCACGGCCGTGAACCTTGGGACGACAGTATTGATCTTTCTCAAACTGTCGGATGGTTCACTTCACTCTGTCCTATCGATGTATCACAGCAAAACGTCGACCCCACCGACACCGTTGACTATGTTCGCAAAGTCAAAGACTTGCGTCGCGCCATACCCGACAACGGACGCCCGTACTTCGCTCAACGATACCTGACCGATTCCGGGAAACAATCTCTTGACAGCCATGAGCCGATGGAAATCCTACTCAATTTCCTAGGCCGTTCGCAGCAGTCGGGCGAGGACGATTCCATTCTGCGATCGTCCAACCTCTCCATGAGCGACAACGACATGACATCCATTTCTGATGTCGGTCCCGAAACTCGTCGCCTAGCTTTGTTTGAGCTATCCATTTCCATTCTAGATGAGGGCATCCAATTTACCTTTATGTACAACAGGACCATGCTTCACCAAGACCTCATCCAGCAGTGGGTGACCAGCTGCAAGGAGGTTCTGGGCAACATGGCAACGGAGCTCAGCTCAGCTCCATCTTGTCCCACTATCAGCGACTTTCCACTCATGTCGCTGGACTATGCCGGACTTGACAAGCTGGCGACCAAGTCTCTACCTGCGGCTCATGTTCGCTTTGATGAGGTGGAGGACATGTATCCTTGCTCGCCCATGCAAATGGGGATACTGCTCAGTCAGCTACTGGATCCGTCGCAGTACTTGTTCTATGCTGTCCTTGAGGTATCCGCCTCAAACAGCTCAACTGTTGACACAACCAAGCTAGCTCAGGCTTGCTCGGAAGTAGTCGAGCGTCACGCCGCACTTCGAACAGTCTTCATCGAGAGTGTTCGTAGTGGCGGCTCCTTCGATCAGGTCGTTATACGTCCTGGCAGGTCTAGAATCGCCACCTTCAAGTGCCGCGAAATCGATGTCATGGCAAAGTTGAACACCAGGTCACTCGGAAAGGCCAATAAGAGACACGGAGCGCCAATTCTTCCCTATCAGATCACGATATGCGAAACGACGCAGGGTAAGGTTTTCATCAAGTTTGAGATGAACCATGCTGTCACAGACGGTGCGTCCACAGCAATTATCCTCCGCGACATCGCTACCGCATACGACAATAATCTACCATCGTCCAAGGCTCCGTCATACAAGGAGTACATCAATTACATCTCGAAGCAACCAAGTGACTCAAGTCTGGTGTACTGGAAGAGCTACCTATCCGGCGCCAGACACACAGAGTTCCCAGCCATGAACTCGGACCACATCGCAGGTCGCAGCTTAGGCTCCATCGCTGTCGAGTTTGACCGATTTTCCGAACTGCACTCGCTCGGTTCAGATGCCGGTGTGACAATCTCAAACATGATCATGGTAGCGTGGGCACTCGTTCTTCGCAAATACACCGATTCTCAAGATGTCTGCTTCGGATATCTGGCTTCTGGTCGCGACGCTGACATTGATGGTGTTGACGAGATTGTCGGACCATTGATCAACATGCTTGTCTTCCGCTTCCAATTCACGCACGGCATGCTTCTCAAGAGACTCTTCCTCGACACGCAAGAGGACTACGCCAACAGTCTTCCCCATCAACACTTCTCTCTCGCTCGTGTTAGCCATGAGCTGGGCCAATCGAAACGAGGCTTCTTCAACACAGCAGTGTCTATCCAAAATGCCGGTGCATCAAGCGTTTCAGACCTCAGTGCGCTCAAGTTTGAGTCAGTGGATGCCTTTGATCCAAGCGAATACGCCGTTACGCTCAACGCAAACACCACTCGCGGCGACGAAGGCATTGTGTTCCGCTACTGGACCAATGTCCTTTCTCATTCTCAAGCCAAAGAACTCGCCATCGTCATGTCTGAAGTACTAAGCGATATGATCGATCACAGCGAGGAAGCCTTGTCGCATCTGCGGGTGTCGCAAGACTCGTCGCTCCCCACGAATCCCGCACAAGATTTGCATGGATGGACCTTCCAGCAAAGCGATACAAGTGAGCAGTTCAAAACCACCAACTCGACAATCAGCAGTTACTCTACTGGACCAAATGCTACACTCTTTTCGCCATCAACGTCTTGGGGTTCCTTGCCTCGAGACAAGGATCAGCTCTATAACAAGTTGTCCACATTGTGGAAGCAACATCTCGATGTTGCAACCACTGACCTTACTTACGACGGGAGCTTTTTCGAGTACGGCGGTGACTCCATCATTGCCATGGCGATGGTGGGTGATGCTAGGGATCAGGACCTGCCACTCACCGTGGCCGACATCTTCAAAAACCCGAGCTTTGGCTCTTTGCTGAATTGTCTCAGAGACAAGTCATACAGAGACGGAGACTTGGTTTCGAGTGATGGTAACACATCCCTTTCAGGCTCAAAGAAGGAAGCTATTGTCATGGATGAACATGTATATGAGCCACTGTCTCTTCTTCCCCAGCAGAACGCTGAGCAATTCGTCCGGGAGCACGTTTGTCCTGTTGTCGGGGTTTCCCGAGCCAGCATCACAGATGTCCTGCCGACGACCGACTTCCAGGCTCAAGCCGTCGAGGGAAGCCTCCTTGATTCACGATGGATGCTCAATCATTTCTTCCTTGACGGCGTAGGCCCTCTTGACATTGCGCTTCTGCAAGAGAGTATCACAAACGTCATCGCTTCTTACGACATATTGCGCACCGTCTTCGTTCCGTACCAGGCAACTTATTTGCAAGTCATCCTCCGTCACGTCCATTCCGAGCTCATTCTCCACGACGTGGAAGATATTGAGCAGTTTGCCTTGGATCTCGAATCAGATCACCTCCGACAAGTTCCTAGCCCTGAGAAAACTTCTCTCCGCTTTATTTTGACTCGACACAAGTCCTCAGAACGACACCGACTCTACATCAGATTGTCTCACGCCCTATACGACGGTGTTTGCTTCCCCACTATCCTCAACGCTTTGAAGTCCTCTTACGAAGGCGAGCCTATTGCCACCACACCTTCATATGCGACTTACATCCACGGCTTGTTCAGTAAAGCCAATCCTGACCAACACACGTACTGGAGATCACTTCTTCAGGATTCCACTCCGACAAACCTTATCCCGCGACAATGCCGTTCGATGCGCACAAATCCTACAGAGGTATTGAGAAAGATTGTTGCTACACCCTCACTCGCGACTTTCAACATCACCACCGCGACCGTTGTAAAGGCAGCCTGGTCTGTGGTTCTCGCAAAGACTACCGGAACGCGCGACGTTGTCTTTGGTCACCTCATTAGTGGGCGCAACGCACGCCATGTTCCTGGAATTGAAGCTATTGTCGGCCCATGCCTCAATGTGGTTCCTGTACGCGTACAATACCAAGACTCCTGGACGGTGCTGGACCTTCTTCAACACATTCAGCATCAACAGGTAGACAACATACCGCACGAATCACTTGGTTTCAGAGAAATCATCAGAAGCTGCACGAACTGGGACGACGATGGAGCCAACGGCTTTTCCACTGTTGTTCAGCATCAGAGCATGGCTCAAACAGGCAGCTTGGACATTGATGACAACACGTACCAGGTTGGCGTCCTAGCTTCTCAGGATGACACGGCCGACTTCAGCGTTGTTACCACGCCACAAGACTCTAACAGCACTGAGGTCTGTTTCTTGTACCGTCGGGAGGGAGATGAGCAAACTGAGTTTGCTCAAAAATTATTCGATTGTTTATGTAGTACGATTGGGAATTTGTCTACAGATGTGAAGACATCGTTGGTGTCTTGGCTGTAAAGCATGGGAGTAGGAGGCTATTTTTCCTTTGTCGGGGGAGTTTTAAGTCATGTTTTATTGTTATTTTATTGTTTTACTTTTAATTACGTCAATCTTTACCTGTCATGATAAGTTCACAAGATCTCGATGAGCGTTGTATATTCACATAATAAGTCCAACTTTAAGTAGTTTTGTGAAGGAATGAGAAATTAATCCAGCGAACTGTTTTCGTTACAGGTTAGCATGAGGCGCCTGATGCGAAGCTTGCCACTGGAGCCCAAAGATACAGCGCGCCAGTCACTGTCATTACAGAGGTTTCTTCAGGCCCATCTCCGCTTCGACAAAGCTTTATCTCTGTTGCTATAACACGAGACTCGATAGCGCTTGATCCACTGATGTGCGCACTAAAGCCACTATTTTATTAGTGAGCCCCGCTAGGTTCACGATTAACTCAAGAGTTTTACACAAATGCAGTGTCTATCATCCTTGGTGGCCTCAAATTTGATCACTCTATTAGATAGTCTTTTCTACAACGAGTTCCAGGCCATACGGGTTCTTCCCCAAACTCTCATCAGACTTGAAAGATCAACCAAGTCTAGTCCGAGATGCCTTGATGTTCTTCCCATTTATTTCCACCACAGCGCCTTTGGTTGACCGGTCCACAAGTTCAACTTCAATCTCCTCCAAGGGAAGTAAAGTAAAATAGTTATCCGACCAGGTCAATGGAACCACGTCCTTGCCATGCTTGTCCACAAGGTTGAGCTGGACGAACACCGCTGGAACTGGGCTAGTGTTTTTCACTCGAATTTTCCACTTGCCAGCAGATTTGCCAGCGGAGTGTGTGAGAGCAACGGTTGCCTCATCCATCTCATTCAATGCGGTGAAATTGGCGTATTGTTTAACGTCGGAGTAGTACCACGTTGATGATGTCCAGTTCACTACGTCCTTTTGTTTGGATAGCCAGTACGCGTTGCGGCTGAGAACCGCGTCACTGTCATTATCCACCAGGATCAGGCGAAGAACGCCGACATCTTCAATTTTCTTGATCGAGCTGCTAATGTCGCCAACTTTTTGAGATTTGTTAGGATTTGTGGATAGAGGGATAGTCTTTTGAAAGATCTCTTTTCCTTTTAAATCCACCAATTTAATGTGAACTGACCGCGGACCAGACTTTTTGAGCGAGCGGTTGATCACCCAGATGAGGTTGTTGAAGTAGTCAAACGTTACGTGCTCGACACGACTGGCAATCTTGGTACCGAAATAAGTTCCAGCTGGGTGGAGGTAATAGTCAAATTGATTCCAGTGAAGACTTGGCCACGCGTTGTTCAACATCCAGTAAATGATGCCGGTGGCTGGACGAGAGGCACTCCATTGACTACCGTAGCCTTCAAACTCGGAGCGAATAGCTTCATAGTCCATCATTTGTGCACTAGTGAGATAGTCATCCAAAGATGTAGGTTTTCCGTACCGCTTAAACAGTGCCTTGTTGTAGATGGACCGATCGTGGAACTGGGAGGTGTCTTGAGACATGTGGTAGAGACCCTTGTTCGGCTTCTTCCACAAGTCCTCCATGTCGGCGTTCGTCAGGAATTTGACTAGACTTCCTTTGGTAGGTGTTCCAACGCCAGGACCCAGCTCAGATCCGAATCCAAACGATGATCCGAACCTCTCGTCTGTCGGTTCGCTATCAGACCAGTAGACAGGCGGAACCCAGTCATACGGTCCTTCCATCTTCATTCCAGATGGACCAAGGGCCTTTGGGTAACCACGTTTTGCAGCCGAAGCTATGATAGGGACTTGCCATCCCGCGTCGCGTAAGCCGTCCAGGTAAATCTTTGTGGCTCGGTCGTCAGGCCAATAGTCACTCCCCACCAGAAAGGCGATGACACTGGGGTGGTGTTGCATCATGGCCGCTTCATGTCTCATTGAAGCGTTGACAGTTTTGTAGTCATCGTCGTACCACAGAGGAGGAGGGTCCATGGACAAGTCGTGATTGTAGGGCCAGCTCTCCCATCGATCACAACACTCCCATCCTGCCATGAGCATAAGACCTAATCGGTCTGCGATATCGTAGAGCTCAGGCTGTTCCATCTTTCCCTCGAGACGGATAGTGTTCATCCCCATATCTAGAGTATAGCGTGCAATGTCCTCAAAACGGTGAGGATCCCATCGTAGAAACATGTCCGAGGTATAGCCACCGCCTGTGATCTGGATAGGGTAGCCATTCACACTAAACATGGTGTCGTTGTGTGAGTTGAGCTCGGAAGTGACAGTTCGGATGCCAAAATTGGTGACAGGGCTGACATCCGAGGTGTCGTGTCCGATTGAGTAGGATAATTGGGCAGAGTATAGAGGCTGTTTACCCCAAGAGGCAGGCCACCAAATCTCTGGGTTCTGGACTTTGGTAGAAAGCTCAACCATGGTTGATTCCCCAGCTCCGAGAGTAAGAGTCTTCTTGAGTACCGTGAGGGGCTTGCCATCTGGAGACTTGATGTTGGCTTTAGCGACGAACTCGACTGAGCTCTTCTTCAAATTGCGAGCCTGGGCTTTGACAGTAATGACTGCGTGATGGTTTTGAACCTTCTTTATAGGTGTATCCATGTCCACAAGTACGCTCACAGGCCCCATAAAGACATCACCTGTCTTCTTGATAGTGATATCTCTCCATACTCCCGTCCCATTATCAGGTGGATAGGGATTCCAATCGACGAACCCGACAGCAAAGTCATATTGATAATCAGTAGGATAGACCTTGACTACAAGTGCATTTTTCTTGTCAACAAGAGACGTAATATCGAATGTATGACCGCCATAAGAGCCGGACTGCGTGACATTGTCGGCAATTTGCTTCCCATTGAGGTACAAGTCTGCAGCGGGGGTGATTCCGTTGGTCTGTAAAAAGTAATGGGCCTCGGCTGATTTGTCTCCAGTTTCCAAATTGAATTGATTGCGGTATACCCACGGAACATGGAAGAGGCTGTCATCGAAGTGCGCGAGATTGTCAGAGTACCAGAGACCGTCGTGCCCGTCTAGTTTGTAGGTACCTTCGGCCAGGAGGCATGCCATGAGTGTACACCTAGATACAGGTGCATGATGCCAGGAAGAAGTGTCGACATTGGGCAAAGAAAGTAATTTGATGTTTCCGGTAACTTTATTCACCTGCTGGAGGTACCAGTTGGGGATTGCATCCTGCTGACCGAACTGAGTGGCTAGCGGTTTGGGGTTTGTAGTGGCGAGAGCCAAACCAAAGAAGAGTAACAAGAGGGCAATCATTTTCTTTTGACCACTCACGTTGTGTTGTTTGTTAAACAACTAGCGTGATTGCAAGATAAGAAAAGTGAGCAATCTGTCGTTCAGTTATAAACGAAAATTCGCACCCGATCTCTACCCAAGTTCTGTGTGTTACGTTACTACAAAATCAATATGCTACGTTACCCCATAAGTACTTGCATATAACTCGCTGGATTTACTGGGATGCCAAATAGAGGCTGAATTTAGTTCTCGTTAAACATCGTATAGACGGGATGTCCCGCATTCCTATGCAAGGCGGGTGATAAAGCGCCGGATTTGGACAGGATCAACGATACCCGGCCAATTTCGAGCGGGGTTGACTAACGATATTCGCATAAGTAAGGAGAAATCACACGGTTATACTAGTCGATCAAACATCCAAGCACCAGTATGAATACCAATGTGCCTTTCTGTATCGGCCTTTGGCAGAATGGTCGGTAGTGTCGGGCCATGCAGCTCAACGCACGCCTCACATCCTCTACTCTCCTCTGTTTGTGGACTGGAGCGGTGCCAAATTGTCAAGATCTTTATATCTCCAGGAGGATAGTTATGAGTCGACGAAAGTGTTTGGGACTTACGGTCTGGTGCGATGCTGCATAATGGATAAAGAAACTAATGTGGATAACTCAGTGAGATTGCATGAACTTTATTAGCTCGAGGTTGGTAAATGGCTCGAGGATCCAAAAATACTTTTTCGCACGTACTCGGTTGAGTATTTCCACTTGATTATGCAGGGCAAAGCACAGATGCGTTCCAAGTAAGAAGTCTTCTCTTCTATTACTCGCGATACAGGGTAACATCTTTTTTTCTCAATGTTACATGAACCATCAAATTAATGGGAGACGAATGCTAACCCACTGTCACCCCATTGCAGATAGTGGTTATTGAAATAAATGAACGGGCTAGATCAAGCTCTCAGGGTATTAAAAACATTGGCCGCTGGAAGCATAAGAGACGAAATTAGTAGATTAGGTTATGATATTTAGGCTACGCTCTTTAGGTCATTTGTTTTCGTAACCTAACACTAATGTAGTCTAAAGTCTTTATGCTGTCCATCAGGTAGGTTTCAGAATACTTTATTCACCTTCCCACTCCTTTCCGCCTGCTCACCCCATCTGTCTTCCCAAAGATCTGATTTCACGTACTGTCGACCCTGAGGCACGCCCATTCCCCATCGCGTCTTCATCTCGTCGAGAGTAACTGGATTCACGAGTTCGTATAGCTCGAGTATAGGGTAGCCGTACTTGGAGACTTTGCGCCCTGCGTTGAAATCTTCATTGCCAATACCAGGCGGTTCGGTGGGCACAGAGCCTGGTTCATGGCGCGTGGTGGGTGGGATGATGGCTATGTGACTGCATCAAGTCAGTAACTTTGAAACAGACGGGGCTTGAGTGACTTGCGTTATTGATGAGCTTCCTCCACCATCGGCGGTCTCGTATAGCCAGAGACGCGACACGCCATCTTTCAGGCGATACGGGCGGTATTCGTGGTTCTTCTCGCGACTGATGATGTTGGCTAAGTGTTCCCGATTGATCGGTAGCACCATATCTGAGAAAATGCGGCTAGGGGTGGTAGCTTCAGCTTGAGACTTGGGCTGATCGCTTCTTGTGGCAGCAGTGGCCCCATGTCTTTGTACACGCGCCATTGTTAGGTGGGTGGAGAAGTACTATTTTTGGAGTAGGGATTGCGGGGAAATGGTGAGCTAAACTAATTAGAGGGCGGTATGAGATGGCAGAAAGGTGAGTAGTTAGTCAGCAAGTCGCTTCCTTGTCATGGGCTGCGAATTGATGGTTGTGTTGGAAGAAGGGGGTTTAGGCTGCTGAGCAGTGATTTTATATTATCTATGCGGGATTAAAGTTGCGTTTATGCTCTGCTTTCTATGACTTTCAATACAAGGCACCCTCTTTTTTTTAAACGTTATACGGACCATCAAAAGGATGCGAATTGAATCTCCGATGGCGTCATGTGAAATGATTACCAAGACCTAGGCCAAACGTAAAGTAATGATATAATCTAAATAGCATAGTAGACTAATCGACTACCTATATCACACATATTCCTGTTGCATGGCGAGTGGCGCCGATTCCTGCTCCTGATGAACCTGTAACTTCAAGCCCTTGAATTTTCTTGCCGGCAGTCCCATCTCAAACATCTGATCAATCTCAATCGCACTTCGTCCCTTCATCTCAGGAACAAATAGCCATGCTAGAACAGCGCCAATGACAGAAGTTCCACAAAAGATAAAGGCTGTCTTGGCCCCAAGGGCTGCCTTGTCTCGACTGAATAGCATGGGCAACACAATAGCCAACGTGATGGAAAAACCCTTCTCGGCTATACTGGCCAATCCTTGGGTAAGTGATCGGAGCTGAAGGGAACTTGTTTCTCCTACGATGGCAAAGCCAGCGGGCCAGGCTCCCAAACCACAAATTATGATGACAGACATCATGATACCGCCTGCAACCCAGGTAAGCGCCTCGCTTGACCAGAATCCAGTAATACCCATAGCTCCCCAGAGAACTGCAGCTATGGCCATAGAAGGAATAATCATGTTGCGACGACCAGTGCGTGAGAGAAGCCAGAAACCGATGGCATTGCCAAACATTCCAGCAACAACACCAGCAGCCATGAATACCAGCGATGGAGTGCTCGCCATACCCATACTTCGAAGGAACAGATTTGCGTTAGAAAGAAGCTCCATTCCAAATAGTGGGGGCAAGATAGAAGCAAGGCAGACGATTAAAGTTCTTCGCAGGTTTGTTCCCCGAAGACAAGACCAGTATGTCGCGGATGCCGTATTAGCCTTTTCTTCCTCAATCGTAGCTCGGATACGTTCAAGCTGACTGTAAGGGTTGATCTTGGGTGCGTAAAGTCGGGTTGCTGATTTAATAGCGCGTTCTTCCTGTCCTGTCCTGATAAGGTGGGCTGGACTCTCGGGCATGAGGATAGAAAGAATAAGAGGTCCGACAGCGAGAATCCACTGCGATCCAAATGCTCCAAGATAGCCAGAATTTCCTTCAATGCCGTTGATAGCAAGCGTGACGAGCAGACCTATCAGTTGACCGAGTAAAGTGAAGACGGGAAACAAGGCCATGGCTGATCCACGTAAAGCTGTAGGCGTGTTTTCTGATACCCAAGTGACACATGCACCTCTAATGATACCGACGGTAAATCCCTGGATAGTCAAGCCAGCAGTAAGAAGCATGCGTTTTGTGTCCAGAGGCTCGGGAATGTGAGAGAAGAACATGCAGGCGATGGCAACAGCTGAGACGAGAGTACCCATCATGAGCGTGAACTTTCGCCCAATCTTGTTTTGTAGCCATCCTCCAAGTAGTGATCCAATTGCTGCACCAGCCGGTGGAAGACCTAACCATAGAGATAGCCAGTTACCAGGAGTGTCCATTTGTCCATGAATCATTTCTCCGTAGTCTTTCAGGAAGCTATCTGTGCCGACGATGGCACCGACAATGACAAGATCATAACCCCATCCGATAATGGGAATGCTCATAGCCAGACAATAACCTGCAACCTTGGGATAGAGTTTGATGGCCTGGCGCAGAGGCATCTGTCCGTCATCGTTGTCCTTCGGGGTTTCGCTCTGCGCTGAAGCAGACGCTGAATAGCCAAAGTCTTGTGTTTGGGATGTGTATGGGTTGTATGATGTGATGTCTTCTTCATTTTGGGGGACCTGTTGCCATGATCTCGATGTTTCCATTTCGTGAATGGTGGGCTTAATCGGATCGCTGTCGCGACGGTCGTGATAACTCATAGTGGCGGATAGATTGGCGCGATCGGAGACTTATTCAAGAAGCGAAATTGGCTAGAACGTTGCGCCGTACGGACTAGTGCTCAGAATGTGTAGAGACTAGAACTGTCTGATGCTGCTGAAAAAACGAAATTGGGAAAGACGGATTGCTGGGGTATTAAATTATCCCATTCTCGCATTTTGCCCCCTCGGACTTCAAAGCTGCCCTACGGACCTCGATGCATGGCAGAGTCGCAGTAAAATCCCAACGCGAATCCTTCGATAGACGATGCAACCCTAAGGATTTCTGGACCAATTGGAAAAGCATCTGGTTGGAAATGAAACAAGGATGGCTTATTTGCTGACAAGGCGCAGTCAAAGTGGAGGGATCTAATCCTTGTTGTTAGCCCTACGGACCTCGGACAAGTGAGGCTGGAGTGTTTGGGAACGGAATCCAAGGTTGAGCAAAGAATGGATCTTATCACATATTTCTACAAGTTTAACATTGAACAAAGGGAACAGAGACCGAATTCTCACTATATCACATGTAGATAATAAGCATAGACATAGCAACAGTGCTTAGATTTCTGCCTACCTAGGTCCTCTCAATCCACAATCCACGGACACAATTGAAGCGCTACATCGGAAATTCACATTACAAAGGTTGTACTATGAAAGATAAGGTTTTCCGGGACATACCTATCTATAGGAAATTGTTTGAAATCGTCGGCACTGTCAACTAGATCGATCTATCTGCCGCACTAGTTGATGTAAGGATTATCCGTAGGACTAACGTAGCTTACCCGTCGGACTTGGCTAACAGGCGGACAAATCAGTCGAATCCTTGCCTCTCATGCTGGGATTTGGCTAGAGAACCATCAATTGATAAGGTTCTTGGCAGGGTATTGGACGGGTATGTAAGGTCGTCGTAGCACTCTATACTAGATACCACTTTGCTGGTCCTCGTTCCGTTGAGATCATCAAAAACAGCCCACTGTCAGCACAACTGCCCAACAGATTCATATCAACGTCTCACAAGAGGCCCATTCGTTTTCACGATGGAACCAAAACCAATCTGTCAGATTATCACGCCTGTTGGCATGTTAGGCTACGGCTTTGACGAGGAGCTTATCCATTACGAACTTACTCAACTTGCTTCGAATGGCATACCCACAGCCATGATAATGGACTCTGGGTCTACTGATAGTGGGCCCCAGAAACTAGCTCTTGGATCTATGTCATGTCCTCGCTCAGCGTATGCTCAAGATCTCACCAAGCTGCTTCGACTTGTTCATACTTTCCAAGTGCCACTGATCTTTAGTTCTGCTGGTGGCGATGGTACTGATGAGCATGTTCAAATTATGCAGGATATCATCAGCGAGATCGCAGAGGAGGAAGGAAATAGGTTAGTTGCCAGGGACTGGGATTAAAGCGACATGCAATAACTTGATTATAATAGTGACTACTCCTTCAACACCATTTCTTTATTTTCCAGCATTGACAAGACAACAATTCTCGAACGTTTCCAGCAAGGTCTTCTTGGAGGATGCGGACCTTGTGTACCCCCCGCAAGCGCAACAGAAATCGAAGCTTCACTCCACGTTGTTGCTCAAATGGGCTACGAGCCTTTCCTCGACGCCATGAATGCCAATCCAGACTTTGACGTCATCATCGGTGGCAGAGCCTATGACCCATCTCCATACGCTGCATACTGCGTACACCAACTGATGCGCCAGAAGAATGATTTAAGTGAGGAACAACTTCATTCCAGCTTGGGTGGGTTCCTACACATGGGAAAGATATTGGAGTGCGGAGGGCAATGCTCCACCCCAAAGTCTCACGGCGCTGTGGCCACTATATATGCAACAGGGCTGTTCGATGTCAGGCCTACGGCTCCTGATTCAAAGTGCAGCCCTCTTTCAGTCGCGGCTCATACACTTTACGAGAACACGAGACCTGATATCCTGAAGGGACCTGGAGGTTCCATTCATCTACAAGACTCCAAATATGAACAGTTGTCTGATGGAAGGTCTGTTCGCGTCAGTGGCAGCAAATATCGCTCTTCAGAAGAGGACGGACTGCCTTATCAGTTCAAACTTGAAGCTGCGCGAGTTGTTGGATACAGGTCCATGTTCATGGGCAGCATCAAAGACCGTGAGTCCTGCCACCGACCCATGCTATCTGCAGATATTTTAACATTTGTGCATAGATATCCTCATACCACAGATCGACAAGCTTCTTGCCCGTGTGAAACTGTATGTAGCTCAACAACACACAGAACCCACGAGCGAATGGAAACTTGACTTTCATGTTTACGGAAAAGGTCAGCTCAGTTCTGCGGGACTCGGACAGCTCTTCATTGTTGGTGAGGCACTCGCTTCGACTCAAAAGTTGGCGAACAGCGTTGCGTCCAAGGCTAGAGTTGCCATGATTGTGAGTTCTTCTATAAGAATTTGTGCAATAACTAACTTGTATAAAGCATGCACCGTACCCTGGACAGAAGGCTACAGCTGGGAACTTTGGATTCGGGCTTGGCGGTGTCATGGAGGTTGAGTTGGGTCCATGTGCCGAATTCTCTCTTTACCACCTTATGGACCTGGAGCCCGGCGAGCAGCGTTTATTCCCAGTTGATAGTGACAAGCCTCAGATACTTAGAGGGCCATTATTGCGAGGTACCATCTCTAGGATCGGCAAAGGATCTTGGAAACCGAGAAACAAAAACCCATTTGAGATAGCAACCAGCATCAATTCGCATTCACAAGGCGCCGAGCACATCAAACCCACTCCGGACCTACCTGTTCAGGATCCCAAGACACTATCGGATCTCTGCCGTGTTCTCCGTTCCAAGAATGCCGGCCCATATGAGATTACTATAGATGCCATATTCTCGTCAAAGACCGACTACGATACGATTAAAGCATCTGGTATTCTGTCGGCAAGTAACGTAGCAAAGGCTATTGGGATCACCGAGGAGGATATCATATGGATTGGCTTTTTTGACCCGGCCCTGTCTTTCAAGGTCACAATTCCTAGGATCAGAATGGGTGTAAGAAAGTCGGCTGGTGGTTTTATGGAGAATGATATACATGGCTCACAAGAGCATATTGGGCTCGCTAACATGAAGATACCTGAAAGCCTCTTTATTCGTTAGCGTATTGTTCATTGCAGTTAGTTCATAGCGCCGTCTCTTAAGTTAAGCTTTCAACGCACTTATTAACACATCATGGCATTAACAAAGATGTTTACAGGGCAATGAACCTTACCATTGTTGCTGTGTAAATAAATGTGAGCGTTTGGCGGACATTTCTTAGTCCGCTTCACTATTCCCCCTGTAGCTCAATGTGGAGCTCGAACCAGGTTTGCAGTTCGCTGCTTGTGAGATTGTCATTCAGAGCGCTAGGAAGCACTTTCTTGAAGTTCGAGATACTGAACCCCCTTGAACTTGACAATGGTCATCGACATAGACTACCTAATGTAGGCTGTGTCTGGCTGAATAACAATAGACGAAGTGATTGTATTGTAGGCCATATGTATCCATTACACCTCCATGTATGCCTTATCACCCGTCGTTGATTAACACCGGATGCACTACAAGATCACAAGTATAAGAAAGAAAGAAAAAAGAAAGAAAGGGTGTTTGGGCCATATCCTCTCCTCCACTAAATCATATCGGCTGCCGGTTTCGACCTGACGACTCTTCACTGCTGCCCCAAAGCCATCGGCAAGAACGTTGATGCCTGTAGTAGATGTTTGTTAATGATTTCGGGCAAGTGCAATCTTCTGCGCCTGCTTGTGACTGCCTGTTACTACTGCCCACCACTGCTGCTGCCTGTTGGAAAAACAGAAAACATCACGTGCTCTGATTTCCCGAGCTGCCGCTCCAGCTCACGGCTTCTGCCTTCACACTTTCTCATTTTCATTCTGCTATTCTCTTTATCATCTCTCTTCCTCAGTCAAGCCGAGAGCGGAAGCGCGTAAGTAAGTGATGATAACGCTCAGGGCCACACATCTGACATATCACAGAGATCATGGACGAACCTCTCCCACCGACAACTCCAACCGGAGACACACACGACCTTTTGGTCGCCCAAATACCTCCAACGACCTTTCAAAGCTTCTCCAAACTGCCTACCGAGATCCGACTTAGGATCTGGAAGCACGCATGTTTCCCTCGGTCCCAGATCGATCACGGTATTCACTACGTCACTGTCAACATCGTGCATGAGGGTCCTGAAGAAGAGGACCTTGTTGTCTTGGATGACAACCTGGAAGGCTACGACGAAGAATTCGCTGTTGAAAGTGAAGAAGATGGCTACATCACTCTGACGGCTCCGAAACTCCCTTTCGACGATCCCGCCGGACTCAGCCGCCCCAACGCATCGGCCTGCCTCTGGGATGCCGGCCTTTCGGCCGCCTGCCGTGAGTCCAGGCTTGCTGTTGCAGAGTATCATGATCTCAAAGGGTGGCGAGAACTTCGAGAGCAACCAATTAACACAACAGAGACGAAACCATGGTGCAATCAAGCCTACCCCTCGACCCTTGTCCCTCACAAAAGCGATAAGAATTGGTGCCCGATGGTTGTTCCTCTCTCCGACATCTTTTGCATCGACGTGAGCTGCATCAAGAACCTGCCAAAAAGCCTGTACAGCATGAAGCTGCTCACACCATTCCTCAGCACACGAACTTTCACCATCAGGGAGGATTGGAACATCGCCTTAAAGTACGATAAAAGCTGGAACAAGAAATTCAGGCCCCATTACTACCGACTGAAGCGTGAAAATACCCCGCGGGGACTTCTTGCGAACTGGCTTGACCTATTCAAGGATGCGGTCTATCCCGAGCCAAGTGTTTGGATCATCGACGACAATGTTGAGTGGGTTGCCAGGACGGGGAAGACATACACCCCGGTGTACCGTGATTATGATGCAGAGTATGTCCAGATCGACTGGGAGGATACTCGTCGCGGTGGAGCCGAGGGGGATGTCACACTTTTTTTCGGACGTTTTAGCAACGTATTGGACGAAGTGGTTGAGGACATTCCGTTTCAAACAATGAAAATTGTGAATCTTCTTGTTCGCAAAGACAACGAGATACCCCGGAACTGAGTCGAAAGCTTTAGTTGACTTCCAAGGAATGCTCTTGGAACAGAGACAGTGATGGAGATCAAAGCACGGATATCAGCTTTGGTGAAAGATGAAAGCAGTGGTATGTGATGAAGCAAATGATCGAGATGGTGGGTGTCAGAGGCTGTTTTACCCTGTCCGGAAGGAACAATTAGGGCGTTTAACGTATTTGGAAGGAAAATGTGTATTTGTGCCAAGTATTTGAGAGATGGATGGGCCACTCCAAGTCATGGTTTACTGCAATTCAATGTGTTGTAGTATAGGTACTGCAAGCAGAATTCAAGCTTTGACTGCCGAGATATCATGGTGAATCTGTCCATGCCGTGTGCGGCCCGATGTGAACAGATTCGACTGCGTCTATTCGATTTCTTCATGCCACTAAATAACATGTAACCTACCTAATTTGGTGTAGATGCATGACTCATCGCCCCGAATATCCTCAATAATGCCGAGCGGACAAAGAAATGTCCGCAATGACAATAGTTAAATATTTGTCAATCTCTCTGACACATGGCCAAAATACGAAACAATTCACTCACAAAACTTGACTTCCACTATCGAAATGTCTACTCCAAAAAGACAAACTCCTCCGATCCAGGAGCTACGTCAATTTTATGTTGGGAAAAGTATCAACGATGTTCCTAAACCTGCGGTTATTCTTGACAAGGCCAGGATCAATCGCCATTGTCAGTCTATGTTAGACTCTGTCGATGCGCTAGGCCTGCAATTCCGTGCCCATGTCAAAACTCACAAGGTCAATCTGACGCCCATTCTCAGAGTCCTAATGCTAATCTTTGCAGACGATAGAAGCTGCTCGTCTGCAATTCGGGCAAGGAAACCGTGATGTGAAGCTCATCGTGTCCACATTAGCTGAGATCGAACATCTTTTACCTCTGCTCAAAGAATACAAGGAAGCAGGTCGTCGACTCGATATACTCTACGGCCTACCGCTTCCTCGATCCCATATCCCACGCTTGGCAGGCTTGGGCGCAGAATTGGGCCCCGACACAATCTCCGTCCTCATCGATCATCCGTCGCAGCTCCAATCCGTTAAAGACTTTTCTCAGCATGCAAAATTTCCCGCAAAGGTGTTCTTAAAGGTTGACACAGGATATCACCGAGCAGGACTCCCGCCGCTGTCACTAAACAAGAATGGACTGATAGAGTCCCTTGCGCAGCTTGAGGCGAATGGGGAGGCCGAGCTGTTAGGGCTGTACTCGCATAGTAGTATGAGCTACAAGGACTCGACTCCAGAACAAGCCATGGCCAACTTGGAGGGCGAAATCCAAGGATGTCTCGATGCCGTCAATGCCCAAGCGCACTTATTCGCAAAGAACAAAGAGATTGTCATCAGTGTTGGTGCTTCGCCTCAAGTCACGGCTGTAGAAAACCTGGTTACTTCAGACGGAGACCTGTCACCTGCAGCCGAGTCACTCCGAAAAGCCATCAAAGTTGTCACCACTGGTCAGCCTGGTGGCCTGCAGACAAAACTTGAGCTACATGCTGGCGTTTACTCCATTCTTGACATGCAGCAGGTTTCCACTAATTCGAGAAGAAACTTGGGCTCATACGAAGAAGAGATTGCCATTTCCGTCATAGCGGAAGTTTGCAGTACATACAATGATGGTGAACGAGATCAACCAGAAGCCTTGATTGCTGTTGGCACACTTGGCTTAGGTCGTGAGCCTTGTGCTGCTTACTCAGGCTGGGGAGTTGTAAGCCAGAGGTCATACGAGGCTGAGACGAATAGTCCGAGACGGTTGATTGTCGACAGAGTAAGCCAGGAGCATTCAATCTTGGCTTGGGAGCACGCTGAGAACGAGGACACGTCTGGGCTACCACCTATTCCGCTGGAAGTTGGGCAAAATGTTGTCATTTTCCCCAATCATGCTTGTGTCACTGGGGCTTTATATGGATGGTACCTTGTTGTCGACTCATCTCAAAGCGACTCGGAAAGGATTGTTGATGTTTGGGTAAGGGCCAGTGGGTGGTAGGTTAAAGTTAGATATTAGTACGTTAGTACTTTGAGTGTAAATTGGTACTTCTATACATAGTTGTTCATACCCGATGCCACCAGTGTAACAAATAGCCTTCGGAGGCCTACGCCGTTAGCTATGTGAGCTTCCACCAATACTCCACAATAGATAATGGCTGTATAGTAAAGCAGGCAACTGGTTTGCACTCATACAAGGGGCGAAAGCAATTTGACAAGGTGGTAAAGAAATTATGCTACTTTGCAATTTGGATAGATCCGGTAGTAAATTAGAATCCCCATTCCTTGATCCACTTCTGCATCAACATTCCCGTGATGGGCTCTGTTCTGCGCAGGACACGATTTAGCCGGGCTGACCGCTCTACAGATAGTGCAGGGTATCTCTGGTTCTCAAACTCTTGAAACCACTCTAACAGCGATATCCACTGATATTCCTTACCGTCTGGGTCTTCCCCAACCTTTGACCCTAGTTCCTTCAACTGTGAGATCCAAGTGCTGTAAGGAACATCATCCACTATAGCGTCAATGTTGGACAGCACCACTTCCTTGAGGTCCGGCCAGAAGACAGGGTTCGGGTTGACAGTATGAAAGACCTCGACCTCAGGTGGCCATGCGACGTTACGATGGGAGGCAATCGATGTCTCCACGATGACATCGGCAAGGACATCAATAGGAATCCAATCAACGACATTCTTGTCACCCAGCTCTTCAGGTAGGGCACCAAGATCCTTTGATGCTTGCAACAACATAGGGAACCATTCGGTCTTGTTCCAAACATGACCATCGTCAGAAAGCGAACCCGCAATCTGACCAATCCTGAGTATGGTGACTGGAACACCATGATCCTTGGCTGCACGCTCCAGGAGATGCTCTGCAATATACTTTGACCCTCCATACCCCGAAGACGAAGCAACAGACTTGTTATGAATGATATGCTCAGGTACTGGTCCCATGTTTATATCCCATGCAGCGACAGCTGCAATAGACGAAGTAAAGACGAAATGAGCGGCTTTGCGAGACCGGACACTCAGATCGATCAAGTTCGATACTCCAGAGATGTCTGTGTCCATATATGCCTCGAGGGTGTGGTTGAAGTTCACGTTCCAGGCACAATGAATGATTGTATCCACCGTCTGGATGATGTCCTGGTAATGAACGTAGTGTAGCCCCAGGCCAGGGTTTGCTAGATCGCACTGAAGTACCCGAAGCTTGTTATTTGAGCTGAGATCCATATACTTGAGCTTGGAAATAGCTCGCTCCTTTGATCTGACAAGACAATACACAACTCCAACTTGCGGCGAAGAAAGTAATTGTTTTAGGATGGTGGAGCCAAGAGAGCCTGTGGCCCCAGTAAGTATAATTGTCTCAGTTCTACTAGTGAGTGAGACCGAGGTCAATTTGGCTGAGAACTCGTTGATGATGACATCGACGTCCAACTCAGGTTCTGGTGGAGTTAGACTTCCGCTGGTTGAGGTAGCTGCAGACAGCGACTGCAGCTTGGCAGAGAGACGAGTCAGAGTTGGGTTGTTGTAGACCAGACGAACATCTAGAGCACCAGTGTTTCCTGACGATTTGGTAGAGAAGAAAAGCTTAGTGATCTGTCGGAGGAAGCTGATAGCGTGGCGAGAGTCTACACCCGCAGTAAACATATTCTCGTCAGGCTGCAACTTGAATCCACTGACTGTGTGTAAGATATCGACAAGCGAGTCGACATCAGGTCCTCGAGCCATGTACTCACTACCTTTATTTTTATTGACTTCCAATGGTTCATCATATAATGTGTCAAGTTCCTTTTCGTATTCGTTGAAGGTCATCTGTCTCTGCACGGATCCTTTGCCTGCCCTGCAGAATGGCTTGGTATTCGTTGCTATCAAGATCATATCTTGGCTGATCTGTGCATGGCTTGGAACCAGTTTGTTCGCTTCTTGCACCAATGGCCAGATGAGATGGACAGCAGTGGCATGATCGACTTGCCCCTGCACCTCAACAAGTAAAGCACAGTATGCTCGCCCAGTCCCATACACGAGAGCACTACTTATGAGCGGACTGGTGTAAAGGAGTGCTTCTGTTGCATGAGGGTCAACCTTCTCGCCAGTGGAGAGGAGAATGAGATCATCTAGCCGCCCCCGATGCAGCCACAAGTGCGGATCGGCAGGATGCTTAGACACGAGATCTTTCGTTCGATATTCCAGGAGGTCTGGAAAGATAAGGAATACGGACTGTGACTGCGACGGGGCGCGTTTGATCACGAGCTCGTATAACTCTGGCCCATCACTCAACGGCTCTGCTACAAAGCCCGAGGCTGGGTGGAAGTGGTGATACTTCCACTCATCTGAGTTGAGAAGATAACGCGGCGGTGCGCTGGCTTCACTGTAGCCGATGAAGTTGTGTAGGCGCGTGAGCTTTGCGATCTTATCACCAGCCGGAATGGTTAAAGGACTGCCGGCGGAAAAGACAAAGTCCAGTGACTCGAGTAGTACTTCCGACTGCGTCTCATATACCGCTTCCAGAATGGATGACGGGAATATGGCACCATTGACACCACTGGTCATAATGACTTGTGCAGCGATGTCAGGATGAAGCGGGATGTTGGCAGGACCCCAGACGACTTGCATGCTGTAGTAGACCGGGAGAATGAGTTGGAACCAGACTCCAGCGGACTTGGCAAATACCAATCAGTCAAATTGATATATCCACTACGATTAAGAGGGTAACTCACATGGAATGCTGGGAGGCATACATAACACCTGCTCTCTAATAACTCGTGGTACCACAACTTGCCATCAGTTTGATCGAGGAGACGGTATGAATCTTCCGTCATTACTGACTCAAGTGTGTATGTTATGGGTTTGGGATTTCCTGATTAAGAAGGTCAGCAGGTAACCCATCAAGAAATCGTAACCTACCAGTTGAACCGGAACTATGAAGAACCATGAAGGGTCTCTTCCGAGCATCACCATCAGACTCTGCGATCTTGGGGTATGGTTCGATCACACTTTGGTCATCCAAGAGCGTATCGAGATCAGGAACCGGTATAAATTCCAACTCACTCGCATTGTCAAATGCGGTTTCTATCTTGAGATTGACGGCATCATAGAGGATAGTTCGACAGTCTGTCCTTTCCAGTAGCAGTGTTTGTACATAGCTGCTGTTACGGACCGATGGGAGAAGAATCTATGGACGCATGTTAGTTATCTATCATCTAATCCAAAGGTTTATGAATCAAGTAACCTTGTAATGGGTTTTGATGGCAGCAATGATTAAAAGCTGATAGCGAAGATCATTACGACCGAGATATGCAAATGTCTCGAGTCGGGGGCGCCCTCGCATAGCTTTCTGAAGCCACCATGATGCGCGATCAATGCCTAGGGCAAATCGGCGATATGTGATGTCCGTAAACCCATCAATCGGGTCATCGCTTATGGGGATTGATGCAAATATGCGATCTTCATCAAGAGTAGCGATTTCGTCAATGAGTTCATGGAGAAGTCTCTGGCCTGGAATGCCTTCCATGTTGAATTTGCCTATGTCAGTCTTTGCGTACTCACAGTTGACCGATAAGTGTAGAGCTCGTTGATAGCTATGTGTTATGTGAGCTCAAGCTGCGTGCCAATCCTCCTTCTAATATGGACGTGTCACTGCGCGAGAGTGAGTGTGGGGGACTCTCATGTGGCTGTCATTCATGGTCATCTCCGTGTACGTATCTGGGGCTATCTTGCAAGAGTTCGGGTCGTTCGGAACATTAATACCTGCTATTAAGACATGGTATGATCTGATAAGGAAGGTTACAGTTTCAATTGCAGGTATGCATTAGGATGTCTATGAAAGCTAAGCACCTAAGTCATGCAGCAACGCACTCACTTCATCTCAGCTTACATGCATTTCTTGGACTTGGCAGTCGGTAGCCTACATTTAAATATGAAGCTAACGGGTGACAGAGGTGTATGTGTATTACGAAAGGCCGATGTTCATGTTGTACAAATGTCGGAGGAACTGTTACTAGCATAATCTCTTCAACTCGGACATCTCCCAGTGCCAACCCTCTTTCTCCAAACATCAAACAATAAACCAGAAGCTCGGTGTCTACTCACCTTCTATCTGGAATTGACAGTTCAGAGCTCCCTCAGAATCTGAAAGGCGTTCTGCAGGACGATAGCATCGAGGTTGCGGTTATAGTAATTGGTAAAACAGGTACAGTCATTGTCATTTTTTGTGATTGAGCGCATCTCACCTATAGAAGGAGAAGACCTATTCATTGCGGGCCGTGTACAAGTGTACGATGATGGCAAGAATATTGATCGCGAATCCATCTTCTGGCTGTCTATGTCATCTATTGTCACTTCTTCTCAACCTCCCCTCATTCATGAAACGATACGAAGAATCGCTGGTGCGCATGAGCATAGATGTTACTGGAAACAAGTAGAAGAGACAAAGATGACATGGGAATTAGAATATTGAAGAAGCCGTTTGCATGCAAATCACACTTGAGCTCCAGATTGAACTTCACCAAGCACTTCACCAAGTCTTCTTACTCCTTCAACCATTCGATCTTCAGCCTCCCACGCAAAACACAATCTGACGTAACTATCGAATGCAAGGTTGCCACTATCTCCTCTCACGTTGAAGAAGTTTCCATTCCCGACAAGCAAGTCTTTCTCTTGTAGGGCTGCCTGAGCTACCACTTGGGCAGATTGCTTGGGCCCTAGGCGAAGCCATATGAAGTAGCCACCGCCAATATCGGCATCTGCCCTCTTTGGAACTTGTACACCATGGGGAACTAGATATTCTTTGATAGCCTGGCGCATAAGAATTTCCCGTCGCTGCAAAACGGGCTTCATCTTCTGCTCAAGATGACACTGAAGCTGCTTTGTCTGGATCAAGTCAGCCATTATGGCGGCACATAGTTGACTAGGAGGGCCACCAGACATGCTGGATCCCGTCATTGCAAGTCCAGCGGCGAACGTAGGAGTACTTTCGACCCAGCCTGTTCTGATACCAGGGCCAGCAAGTTTACTGAAGGTACCATTACTGACTGCGTTGCCAAACTCCCTTGGCACACTCTTGTGTTTTGCTACATCGAGATCACGGTCAACGTCGCTGAGTCGCGGGATTCTCATTTCTTGGGGTTGCTCTGAGGGAATTGATCCTTCCAGAGGCCATTGCAAAAGGTCGTAAACATCATCGCTGATGACAAGAGCGTTGTGCTTCCTGGCTAGTCTGATCAAGTCGCTACGGCGATGTAACGGCAGTGTTTTCCCCGAAGGATTTCCCAATGTTGGCACCAGGTAGATTACATGGTGATACAACTTCCTCTCGGGCCCGACTGACTTGAATGCCTTTGTCTTTGAGACAGTATGTTAGTAAGAATGCGATCTCACGTAAATATAACATACCTCGGAGGGTACTTTTGCCCATGTCTCATCATACGCAGTCAGCTTCTGCTCGAGTTCCTCAATGTTAATGCCGTCTTCATCCTCGGATACAGCCTTGAGCCTATTGGCGAAGCCAGCATCCTCAAAGATAGATGCAGCTAAGAAGTAGCATGGTGCTACCATCCAGATAGCTCTGGTGTACGCTGGATCTGTGAAACTCTGTAAAATACACGCCAAGCTCTGACTGGCACCACCTGTGATACACAGCCTGTCTGGATCACACTTCACTCGGTAGTGCTCACCAAGCCAGGTGGCAATTGCTTCTCGGAGCGGCTGGTAACCTACAGGCTGACCATAGTTGAGCAGGTTTTCGTGATTGTTGGGGTTGGAAAGTACTCGCTGACAGGCGGAAGCGAGGAGGTCTGCTGGGAGTAAGCTAGGTGCAGGGCAACCACGGAGCAGATCAATTCTGTCATTGGAAGATGAATACAGATCCGAAATGGACATTATGGTTATCTCAGGACTGATTGATCATAAACGACGTAAGCCTGTCAAGGAAGAAGGATGTGGTGTGAAGTTTCGTTGACTTCACATCCTTCCTTTTACATATCACAGTCAGACTAAGGATCACCTCTACTCCATCGGCGATTTCCCTTTGTGTAATTTGTTCGTCTTCCGAAGTTGATCTTCGAAGTTACTGCAGGGTGTAAAGAGTATCCAGCACTCGAAACCGGTTGTTCCAAATATCGTTATAGACGAATGTTGGAAGCCAAGTAAGATCACCACGGGTGGCGTGGCCCAGTCTTGCAGCCCAATCGTACATAGATTTCTGACATGCATATCTATGCAGGCGTCACACTAGCTTATGGTGGAGCGGAACAGGCCCGACCCGACTGAGCTAACAAGATGGAATATCTTCAGTCAGGCTCACAAGTTTTGTTAACGGATATAGTCTCGGATATAAAGGATCAGTCGACTTGTAGACTAGGAGTACAATATCAGATACCATGTCGCTCCTTCTTTGTAGATGCAGGACTGACGTGTGCATGCACTTTGCTTATATCGTGCTCATTAACATGCTCTTATTATTGCACATGTACATGCCCATGTAACATTACCGCGACAAGCAACCGGGGAAAACGATGACGATTATTGTGAAAATCAAGGGCTTAGAAACTCCTGCAAGCCACTATCTTTATTTCTTTCTAGAGAACTTGGTCATATGCCGGCTGACATGCAGAGCAATACAAAGACACTAACACAAGCATAGATTCCCTCCTTGTGTCTACTCCTGTCACAAGATTCAACTCTACATCAAGTAAATTTATTCAACACACACCACATAAGAAACCCACAGTATTTTGACATTGTGGCTGTCTGCATGAGCTGTGTGTACCTCCTACTTGTCTTTTGTACCGTATCAGGCTTGGGCTTGAACCTCGCCGAAGATTACCGGGTCCGAGACTGATCGCCATTGCGACGCAGTGGCAGCTTCGTAAGACCCGAAGCGGTAAGCCCTTTCTGCAGAATGTTCAGGCAATATATGGACTGATCGTTGGAAACGAGCCAAACAGGATCTCGGTTAGTTCCGAAGAAGGGTTTGACAAGATATACAGCAAGTGTCACAGAACGAACACACGCATCATGAATAATCCCTCATAGGGCATTAGATTCCATAGAGGCTTTGGAGAAGTTTGATTGGTACAGCAAGTCTCACTCGATGTTTGTGATCTCATAGTTCCGAATTGCCACCCGTAAGCTACAACTCAACTCTGAGAGTAGCATCTGCAGGACACAGCTTCTCTACTATGTTTGGTATCACAAAACGTCCAGATGATCTTGATCACTTCACAGACATAGCCATGGACAAGTACTACGCTCAGAAAGAACTCCTTGTGGATGTGTACAGTACCACCAATGCACAAAAGTACAGAGAGTGCGTCATTGGGGTCCTGGATCGCGTGTGCGACAGAATCGAACGCCTTGATGGCGCTGAGGTCTCACTAATGGAGTGGATTCATATCATTGTCTTAGGTGAGAACCAGCACGCGTCATCAGTAGTAACACTAGCTAACTGGTTCCTCTTTAGAGAGCAATGGCGAAGTGACATTTTCTCAATATCCACTCAAGTACCTCGATGAAGGCAGCAACTTTAAAGTAATTGAGGGAGCTCTATAGGGAAGATGGCAATGGTGATGTACTGGGTCTAGATCCCAAGCTTGCCATTTTGACTTAGCTTTGTCCATCGATGTGCACGATTTTAGCAACAGCTTTCACTGGTCTTTCTTTCCCATGAGCAACAAAGTTCGGTGTCTGCAATTCCGTGGGTTTTCGCTCGAATTGAGGCCATGGTATAGCAAGTAAAGGAAGTCAAAACTATATTACTAAAATTAGAACTGATTTGCCAGCTTCTTACGCATCACAGTCGATAGGGAAGCAGGGAAGGTGATGCGAGACTGACTTGGGATATAACTTAAGAGGAGGGTGGCCTTCTTTATCGAAGATTATCAATGCCTTTACTTGACGGCACCTTGTAAGAATAACATGTTTCTATTGGCTCAACTACTACCCCTGCTCTTGCTGTTTCCCAGCAGCTGATTGAGTTCCTTGTAAGGAAGTCGCTGCTAAATCATATTCGTAGGCAGTACGAAGTACAAGGCTAGAGACCATGACGTTGGAGATACTGTACAACACACGGATACAGTCTCAATAAACTAATTTTTTGCCCATTACGATCTGGCTATCAACTTCTAGTCTGGTTTATTCACGTTTTCAAATCCATCTCTTCAATGTCTTTGATCAAACGAGTTCTTGCAGCCCTATCTCTGCAACCGTACAACCCAGTATCTATCAAGGCTGAGCCGCATCCTCACGTCAACCACAATGGTTTTGTCGACTTTGGCGCCAATGATATCGAAAACCCTCGCAACTGGTCTGTAACCCGCCGGGTCATCATCACTATGGCCACCGTGTTTCTGGATATGGTGGGCACATTCTCGTCCAGCGCACCCACAGGCTGTCTACCATCCATCGCAAATCATTTTGGAGTCTCGCTAGAGGTTGCGGGACTGAATCTCACTCTCTTCGTACTCGGGTACTGCGCAGGTCCTCTCGCGTTTGCTCCCCTAAGCGAGATCTACGGCCGACAGCACATTTTCACAATCACGTTTACCCTGTACCTCGCGTCCAGCTTCTTGTGTGCATTCGCTCCCAATCTGCCCAGTCTCCTTACCGGTCGTATGCTTGCCGGTATCTTTGTTTCTGCTCCGCTCAGTAATGGTCCAGCCGTCATTGCTGATATATGGAGTCCTATCGAGATGGCAGTGGCAATGGCTGGTTTTGGAGCAGTTACCTTCCTCGGACCAGCCCTTGGGCCCATCACCGCTGGTTTTCTCGACATGGCTAAAGGTTGGAGATGGAGCTTCTACAGTCTACTCTGGCTAGCCGTTGCAGGATTTATCGTAGCATTCACGATTCCTGAAACCCACGCCCCAACAATACTGAGGCACAAAGCAGAACGTATTCGTGCAGCACAGATTCATGGATATGAGACGGTTCAGGCCGAATGCGAGGTTCAAGACAGGTCTTTAAAAAACGTCTTCAAAATATCGCTCACCCGTCCTTGGATAATTCTTTTTGATCCAATTTCTTTTCTCATCGCTATATATGTGTCGGTTGTATATACACTCTTGTATATGCTCTTCTCTATATATCCTATCGTCTTCCAAGAAAGGCGTGGTTGGAACCCTGGAGTTGGTGCTCTGCCGTTGCTGGGAACATCAACGGGGGCATGCCTGGGTGGGGTGCTTGTTTTATTCGACACGATGCGTCAGATGAGGCGGGCAGAGAAAGGAAAAGATATAGTAGCAGAGCATCGCCTCCCGGTATCGATAGTCGGAGGTATCGGCTTCGCTATATCCATGTTTTGGTTCGCCTGGACAGCCGAGTTTGAGTAAGTGGCCATACACTTTCTACGGCAACCTACTGACGGAACAAAGTTCTATCCACTGGTTTGTGCCAACGCTTGCTGGCGTGGGGCTTGCGTGTTCGAATCTGCTACTCTTTGTGGGCTTCCTCAACTACCTGGTCGACACATATCTGGCATACGCCGCTTCAGCGATGGCAGCCAACACGATTCTACGTTCGGCTTGCGCAGCAACGGCGCCTCTATTTACAACAAAGATGTTTCACACTCTTGGAGTTGGCGGTGGTGGGAGCATCATTGGGGGGGTGGCAACCGTTCTGGCAGCTATACCATTTTTGTTTTACAAATACGGCAAAGGTATCAGAATGCGTAGCAAGTTTGCAGCTGCTTCGATACAAACGCCCAACCCACTTCCTACCACTATCGAAATGGATCAGGTCTGTGGGGAAGCCTTGACAACAGATGCATCGCTCAATGCTTGAGGATCTTCGGAAATGTAGATTACTCAAATTCTAACAACAATTCACAAAAACAAGAGGAGCATACTTGATAGCTATAAACTAGTCACAACTTATTGGAATTGAATTTCCAAACAGGGTTGACTGGAGTGTCTTCAAATTGTTTGAGAGGGACACATGCCACACAAGAGCATGGAAGGGTTATGTAGAAAGAGATTGTCATGTATACCATCAGTCTCGGTATGTCTTTTAAGACTGTGACAATAGCTGCTTGCCCGCTGCGAGCTTAACAGAATTCTTCCCGTAGTCTTTCTGCTCCCCAGATGGACACTGGGCTGGACCTCTCAAGTGGCTATTGCAAAGAGTTCCGCATAGGTACTGTTTCTCCAGAGATTCACAATTGCTGATGTAAGTACTGATGAGTGACCTCATAAGACGAACATTTTTCGTCCCGAGTCTGAGAATGATGACGGGTGAAACCGGTCCAGTCTGGTTTGCTCACGTTAGGATCAGCACCGCATCCCTTAGGATTCTGAGTTTCAAGTGAGAAGGTATCTTACCGTGTTGCCGAATGAGATAAGCTGACCATGCATGGCGATCATCTCTAGATCGAGATTAAATTTTGCGTTGGTCAAGCCATAAATGATGACATCCAAACCATGCCCAAAGTTGATATACTCAGACTTGGTTAGCAAATAATTATCTTTGAAGGATTTCACACCCCACTACCTCCTCTAGCCTCTGGGGTAAGGGGGCACTTTTGTTCGGAACCCGTTGTTGCAATGATCTTTGCGTTGACACGACACATCATCTGGACCATACGCCTATCAACAACTTCTGCAGTAACATAAACAAACAGCCTACGGCCTTTCTTAACATCAGATGCAACAAGGATCACGAATATATCGTAGTACTAATGCAATGCATTGTTGGTCTATGTTCCACTGTGTGGGTAACTATCCAATGCAGTATAGCATACATATCCCAAGACCACGGCATAAGACAATGACTTGATACATGAGACAATCTTGCCAGGTACGCACTTCAGGTTGACGTGGAGTTCGGCATGGAATCGCTGCCTTGGTTACCATCAATCCATTTGGCAGGTGGTACAATGCGGAAGACATATGGGTGGGGGTGTCCCATGGGTTTTCCTACTTTTTCTCCTTCACTATGCTTAATAAATGAATATTCACATCAACACGCCCTAGACCTCAGACCAATGCGCGGTAGGGCTTTAGTTATCGAAACGACCCTCTATGCTTATACCGTACTTTACTCCTCTTGATGCTATTGGACAAGACGTCTCTAATTGTCTCAACTCTGATCAACCCATCTATCAGATATCACAATGTCTAGCCCACAATTGGAGAACAAAGATATGCCCGATACTGTAGAGTAACGATATCTTGTACATCATGGTATGTCTTGGAGTCCGTGCCTCGGAATCACAACATCTCCACCATGACAGCAAGACTCATCCATCAGCATCAGATACTACCTTCACTTCGTTATTCTGTCCTGCTATAGTTGACCCCAAAATAACTTTGCGGGGATTTCTGAGGTAAGTGCTACCTACGTGTTCAGACACAAAGCATCCAGACCACAGCTAGATGCAGAAGGTAACACCTCGAGACGCTCTGCAGCTTATGCTCGACTAAGATCACTGAGGTTGATGCTGTGAGATTCGGTCATCAATGGGAGACATCTTAATATTTCGGTTCCGAAGGAATATCAGATTATGTTGCTCAATAAGGCGATTCGTGAAAGCGTAGCGGGTTCTGGTATAAGTGTCACAAGCCAGCATGTAGATCGGAAGAGAATCAACAAAAATAACCAACACTTTTGAAACAAATAAATCCTTAAACTTCATCTCACCTGCAAATATGGCAGTGCAATCAAAGCAACTTAACGACGAAGGTATGGCTGCCTATCGCGGACCATCGTTGCAGCAGCCTCATCGGGCCCGGCAGGCTCTCAAAGATGCGTATGCTGGTCTAATCCCTCCTCTTCTCGGATTTTACTGTGGCATCAC
The DNA here is from genome assembly GCA_003670145.1 of Fusarium subtropicale. NCBI lineage: Eukaryota > Fungi > Ascomycota > Sordariomycetes > Hypocreales > Nectriaceae > Fusarium > Fusarium subtropicale. The sequence goes on from QRAA01000151.1 coordinate 94,407, forward strand.
ATCAACCAAGGTTGCACAGTATGTTGCTACTATCGGTTACGATTTCGTCTGGATTGACTGGGAGCACTCCTCATGTGGTATCGAGACCATGACATCCGTAAGTCTACTTGATTCGCTCTGTGTGGATTAGCTCACAAGTCAATAGATTGTCCAAATGGTCAGCTTCTTTAGTGACGGCAAGAGTATGCCTTTTGTTCGGTACAGACCACCATTATTAGCCTAACTCCCACCTATAACTAACATATCCAGACTCCCTGGTCATGGTCATAAGGAAGCAGCTTATGCCCTTGATGCTGGAGCCAGTGTCGTGTTTCCTCAGGTAGACACTGTTGAACAGGCCAGGGCGTGCGTTTCTGCTACCAAGTATGGTCTCAAGAGCCATGGTTCGCGATCAGCTCCCCCGTTTCGCTTGATCCCTGGTCTCACAGACCAGAAGGTGGACAATACTCTCACACTTCATGAAAACTTGAATCGGCAAGCCGCTGTTTTGATCCAAATCGAGTCTGAGGAGGCCATTGACAACCTTGACGATATCCTCACTCAGGTCCCCGACATCGATGCCGTCTGGCTCGGTGCCATGGATTTGAGAGTCTCTATGGGCTTTGAGAGTATGTGGGGGGACGAGCCAAGGTTCTTGGCCGCTGTTGAAAAGTACAACAAGATTCTGGCTAGGCATGATATGCCTGGTGCCGGTCTCGTGCAAGGCACGCCAGAGTTCATGACACAGATTTCCAAAGGTCGCGCATTTATGATCGTGGGCAGTGATGTTAACGCCATCATGGCCCAGAGACAGAAATTCGACGAGGCCCGAAGTATAATTCCCAAGATTAACAGTTATGATCCGCGTTCGCCAGTTTCGCAAGATCCAAAGGGAGAGGTCCCAAGAGACGAAGAGACGAACAGGTAAGGGATCAATGATGACCATATGTTACGGAACTAATCCCATTCTTGCACAGGCTGGATGAACAGCATCGTTACATTGTCGAACTTTGCGATGGCTTTATCATGAGCCCGATTATCCAGACTGATCGACTGCGGATGGTCGCTGATGTTGGCACTGGTTCGGGGTACGTACTCAATCGCAACATCCGCGTGCAGTGGCATTTAATAAAATTTACTTCATAGTTTATGGTTACTAGACTTGGATACGCGCTTGCGAGCCCAGGGCGAATCAAACCCCATCACCTTCCACGGGTTTGACATCTCTGATCTCCAGTTTCCTACACTCTCTGGAGATCAGGATTCTCGGTTCAAGTTTAGCGTTCATGACGTCCGTCAACCCTTTCCAAACGACCACATTGGTAAATATGACCTGGTCCACGTGAGGTTGCTTGTGTGGGCTCTGCCTACCGATGTCGTGGACACGGTTGTCGCCAACCTCGCTTCACTTCTCAGTAAGTACTTTCGTCTTGGACAAAGGACCTGTGTTAATATTTCGTAGAGCCCGGCGGATACCTGGCTTGGGATGAGGCTGCTTATATCGACTCGATTGACGCAGCGGGTACACCGGAAGGCATCCGTATCCATGATATTGTGATGGACATGATGGAAAAGACAAACCTTTGCGTGGAGTAAGTGATGCATTTTCCGTCCTGGCGTTGTCCCCAGCAATACTTATTACCTCAATAGCCTCCCGTCTGTCCTTCGCAAGTCGTATGAGAAAGCTGGTCTTGATATGCAGCATAGTATCAGATACAGCTCCCTGCAGCATCCCAAGCTCCAGGCGACGACTAACAAGATTATTGGTGATGAAGCTATGTCCCTCTTGCGCAACATGACTCAAGAGGCACCAGAAACGCCGGAACAGTTGAAGCTGAACAAGGAGATTGAATCTCTGATTGCTTCCTATCCTGCGACACAGCAAAAGATGAAATGGCAATGTTGCCTGCAGTCCGTCATTGGTAGATGTCCTCAGAAGCTGCCGCCTCGCGCGTCATCCGCGACTGTTACAAATACAGTCACTGCCAACGCAAATACTGCCAACGATACACTCGCCAATGGCGTAAAGGCCAACGGAACACACACGAATGGCGTGAAGTCAAATGGCACAAATGAGAATAGCGTTAGCCCAGAACGTCTCTCCGCTAAGAAGCTGGAGCGGGCCAAGTCCTTCAGTAATCGGAGCTCGCCTGAAAGTATGGCTCTGAACGCCATGGTCATCCTCAACAGATACCGCATGAGTTACAAAAACGACTGGGATCTTCCGAAAGCCATCTCTTCTCTTCGTCCTTTCTTGGAAAAGGCAATCCGCGACAAGGAGCCCATCAGCCTTGTCTTGCCAGCCTTCCCTTTCAAGTCGTCCAACAGGACTGCAAAGGTACTGGGCGCTGACCCTGATGATGCCGAGCGTATCTCTCTGTTGCACCTCGATGGTTTGTGCAAGGCCTTAGAAGAAGCCACGAAGCTGAAAGTTGAACTACTGATTACTTCGGACGGTGTTATGTACAATGGTAAGAAACATCGAATCGCCCCACTCAATTGAGACTAACATTGTATAGATCTCCTCGGTATAAGTGACGAAGAAGTATGGCACTACGGCGAAGGCATACGAAGAATTGCGAGCGAACAAGGCTGCAGTCACATCTCCTTCAATCGACTGGGCGCTATCATTTCGCATGAAGTGAATTCAACAGCCAGTCTTGAAGAGTATATAAACGATGCTCCTGGTTACCGGCGACAACTTGAGGCTCTCCTTCCTCCAAACTTTGATCCAGCCCAAGAGATCAAGATCAACCATGATGTCAAGTTAACGTATCTGGGATACAAGAGGTTTTTGGATCTAGAGATGCAGAATGCTACCCCCGATAACTCTAAACTGTCGCTTCGAGATCGCAAAGCCATTACTGCCAAGAATATGATCAAGCGTGGCAAGGTATGGTATAATCATAGCCTGTCTTGAATATCTGATACTGACTCTAGAGGACAGGCATATGCTGAAGCCATTCGAAAAGCGTATCCCAACGCAATCAGACTCTCCATCCATGAATCCGATGATGTGAACAAGATATCAATTGCGGTTCTTCCGCTCGCATCTGGCACCTCCATGACTCCATGGCACGGAGCACTTGTTCGTGCTGTGAATGGAGACTTGACCATCAGTCATGCTCTCAATGTCTCGGCACTCAAGTATGATCTTGTATTTGAGAACGGCAAGCCCTCCTACTTCCGAGAAAGATCACCCTTATTCTCATGGAGGGGAATGGACCTGTCTTTTACATACATGTATCCTACGGGTATCATCGTGAGACCCGCCCATGAAGGTCTTAAGTATTCTCTCGAGGACGTCGATATGGCCAAGTTTCGAGATCTCTCGGAGCAATGCTCCCCTGTCGTGCTGCGCGGTTTCCAAGACACCAAGAAGAAACCGGTCTTTGTTTCCAAAGCCAAAGAAATGGGAGTCATACTGCCCTGGAAAGAGGGTGATATAATGGTGGTCAAGGATCAGATGAATGATGCCTCAGACTCCAATGTCACAACCACAAACGAGGCTATGCCGATGCATTATGATGGAATGTTCAAACTTGTGAAAGTCAAGGATGAACAGGGTCGTGAGACAGTGGCTTCTGACCCTCCTTTGCTCCAGTACTTTGTTTGTCAGGCAACGACAGGAAACAACCAGGGTTTCACTCTTTTTGCCTCATCCCATCTCTTTTGCCGTTACCTCCCCGACAGGTACCCGATTGAAGACCTTCGCAAGGTCAGATGGACTTGCCACAGTGGCGGATACTTTGATCACCACGTGCCCAGCTTGCCCCTGGTCGTGTCTCACCCCGTTGACGCCCGGCCCTGCATCCGCTGGCACGAGCCTTGGCCCAAGACAGAGACCAAGTATGGGGATGCTAGCATCACTATTGACAATGGTGACCAGTCGCTAGTTTCCCTCGTGGATTCACTTTTGTATGATGAGCGTGTCTGTCTTCGTTTTGCGTGGGAGGAGGGCGATGTTATGGTGAATGATAATATGGAGATGCTGCATACGAGGACTGCATTCGAACGTGGTGCTGCGAGGGAGCTGTGGAGAATTCATGTTAGCTGAGCCAGCCACCGGTACGTATTGGATATTCCATCTTGGGGTGACACTGAAACTGTGTCTCGTGTGATAGCTACATGTACCTAGGTAGGTACTCAGACTGTTAGTCAAGTCTGTGAATGATATATCTTTTTTCTCAGTCTAACGAAGTAAATTAGTAGTTATCATGTCATGGTTATCTAGCTCTTATTTATCGAGAACTAACAGTCTCACTCAAATCACTTATATATCAAAAAGACTCCAAGTCTGTGTACTGCTATGTACTATTGACGAGCGCCACCAATCACATAATGACATACTCGGTGAATTCCTCCGCTGACACACCGGCTGAAAACAGCCCTTGTGACAAGCTGCATGCGCGTGATATCAGCCGTAATATAATGGATATATACTTTGCTTATCTACGGCGTTTGCCGTTACTTGGCCCCGCTCCCGCTGTCGCGCTTGTGCACCCAACAACCTAACCTTGACACAGCAACTAACATTAACACGATGGCACCTCGCGCTGCGCATACACACGGGCACGCGATTCCTCTTGGGGCGAAGCGACGCTTTCCGATGTCTGCGACAGAATCTATTGATGCTGATGACGAGCAAGAGCTACTTTTGCAGCCAGACGAGCGCGATATCGAGGACGACACTAAAGCGGCTGACGAGTACAGCCCATGGCGTCATCACTTTCGATTGCTTCTGCTGGGATATATATCCTTCATCTTTTTGAAACTCTCTCCAAACATGTTCAACACAATCCTCAGTCAAATTTTGGAGGGTATTCTGTGTCGACAATATCATGGCACCTCTGATCCCACGTCAGATCCACGCTGCAAAGACGAGGACGTGCAAGGCGAATTGTCCATCATTCTCAGCATGAAGGCAACATTCGAGCTTCTTCCGACTGTCATATTCAGCATCCCCTTCGGGCTTGCAGCTGATGTGTATGGTCGCAAACCGGTTCTTATGATAGCTACTCTGGGATGTGTATTGTACGGCTTTGCCGGTCTTGTGATCTGTACGTTCACACAATTTCAAGGTTCTGCGCAGCACTGACTTACATCTAGGCATGTTTCCTAGTATCTTCCCTCTACGTCTACTCTGGGTGGCACCGATGGTATCTATCATTGGTGGTGGGCCATTAGTCCCAGTAATGATGATATATGCAATGGCAAGCGATGCAGTCCCAGAGTCACGCAGGTACAGACGTACAATCCCGGCCCACATCGATCCATACTAACTAAAGCGAAAGATCCGGGGTCTTTGTTGTTCTATCCACTGGACTAGTTGTCGGAACTCTCATAAGTGGACCTGCAATATACTATCTTATAGGTAGCGGAGAATGGCCTGCAATCTTCATCTCGCTGGGATTTCAAGTCCTCGGACTCATCACCACTTTTTTCATACCCGAGACACTCACTCTCAAGAACGAGCAATCTGATGCCGGCAGTGTTCGTGGACAGATGACCTTTACTTACAAGATCCGCAATGGTAGTCGAGACTTGCTAGCGAAGTCGTTCAAGTCGTTACGCGACATTTTCTGGTCCGACTCTACAATAACACTTTTTATTTGCAGCTTGCTCTTTATCGACGTTGGCGAAGATATCGGGTCAATTATCACGAAGCAGTATGCGGCAAAGCGGTTTCATCTCAGTTGGCCAGAGGTATGGACGGAGATTACTATATCCACTTGGCATGTCTAACTGTCGAACAGGCTGGCGTTATCACTTCGGTGAAAAGCTTCACTCAACTAGGGTTATGTCTTATTACTTTGCCTTTTGCTCAAAGGGTGATGAGACGATCAAACGTTCCAGCTATTATCCAGGATGTATGGATCGCTCGAACTTGCGTGGTCGTTCTGGTCATTGCTTATTGTCTAGCTGGATTTGCCGACAATCTCATCGTGTTTGTCACGGCAATTGTCTTGTCCGCCGTCAACTTTTGTCTGAACCCGGCCCTCAGAAGTCTTCTCTTGACTATGGCACATAGTGCTGGTGCTGGCGCTGTACTTTCAGCTGTGGAAGTGCTCAACGCAATAGCCGCTGTTGTTTCAGGGCCAGTCATGGCTGCTGGCTTTCGACTCGGAATGGAGTGGGGTGGGAAGTGGCTTGGTCTACACTGGTTCATAGCCATGCTCATCTTGTTACCTGGTGCTCTTATTGTGGTCTGTATGCGGTTCAATAATGTTGGCCAGAGACAAGACACCCCCGACGATACTGAGGAAGCCTAAGACGTACTACCTGTCGTCTATTTATCATTGTTTTTAGAACTAGAGTTGTTAGCGAACAAAGCTAGACATCGCAAGGTATCAGCTAGACAGTAGGGAAAGTCAGATAGCATAGACATCAAATCAGAAACGCACAAGAAGTGCCAAAGCCTGTGTGATCCATTGAGTGCACCAGGTAACGGTTATCGCAGAAATTATTCTACGATCACAATTCATTTTAAAATTTTGTGCAAAAGCTTGTTGTAATCTCTTATAACTTCAGGTTCCAATAGACAGAGCTGACTTGAACCTCTGAACAAGCTCAGACCACAAAGCTTTGCGACCACTGTTTGTGCGCTGAATAGCATCCCGATTCTCATATGCACGCCGCAGTAGATACTTCATACACTCCGAAGTACTTCCCCACACAAGATATTTATACGCCGGCAAAGGAACTGGGGAATTACCAGAGTTGGCCTGGATAAGCTCACATCCAAGATCGTCTGCCATGCCTTGTAATTGAGCAAAAACAATACCCGACTTGGCCTCACCCTTGCTGCAGATAGCACGGGCTTTTTGGACAGACTCAGCATTATGGGTCGCCAGAACAAGATGTGTATCTGGAAACTTCCCGTTCCCGCACACGACTGGGCTCCATTTCCGGGTAAGGATTGACTCGGAGACTGCATTATAGCAATTATCCGTCTCGACTTTGGTATCATAGAAGCATTCTCGAGGGTCAGAACCCAGGTAAGCTCCGCGAACAAGTTTCGCACCGAGAGTGAAACTTCCTTTCTGAGCTTCCTCGAGATGCCGGGATATGGTCACCGGTGTGACTCTTCTGTAAGCCTGGTATGTCCCATAGACAATTGCAGTATCGATGTTGTGTCGGCGAGCAAAAATCATGGTCCAGCTGTCAATCCCTTCTTGTTGCGCATCATGCTCAGCATCAATGAGAATGCTAACATGTCGTCGTCGGGCAAGGTTGCAAATATCGTCCAGGGATTTCGAGAGATATGCAGAGGGATTCCTGTTCCGGGACAAGTTGTGTAATGCGAGACGACCAGCACCAGAGAGTTTGAGCGCAACATAATTACCAGGGTCAGTCATGTTGATAGTCTCAATGATGCTGTTGACCCATGGTATGATATCGTCCAACACATCATGAGATGTTTCCATACTTGGATCGAGGATAGATGCCATGCTACTGTCATCCTGAGGGACTGTTTCTTTCGCGTGTGTCAAGATGACTCCCCCAAACCCAATGTTTCTCAAGCGCTTCACAGTATCTTGTACTTGCGTAGGGTTCTCGCCAGCACAGAACTGAGCGTAAAAGGACTTTCTGAGAAGGAAGTTGAGAATGAAATTCTTGTCCGGATTCAAAAATCCATTTTCCGAGTGAGCAATAACCCAGAGGATGCGAAGAGAAAAGTCTTGAAGTACAGTAGAAGAATAGATCGACGTGATGAAAAAAGAACGGATTACCATGCCAAGTGGTAAAATAGATAAAGAAGAGTCTTTCACCTGCTTTGTAGTAGGAGGAGTTGTGTGATGGGCAGGGCGCAACTCGGCGATTGTGTGACTCCGACGCTGGGAGGAGTTTACATTTCTGCGTTCTGATGAGTGCACCCAACGTCGATAACTATGGTGGTATAAAAACCGAAAGTCTCCTGGATCACGAAGTGTTATTCCACGTAATGGTTTTCGAGAGATATGATTCATGATGTTACAGTCTCTGGCTACTGTTGAAGATTCACGTTGAGTGACGAGAAGCAGATGGTGTGCAATTCAGACCTGGAACCGGATTTATTATGTTATCTAGATTTTGCGTCCGCCTATTAAAGGATATGTGAGGCCTTGGAAAGCTCAGCGGTGAAGAGCCTGCTATGTGTTGCGAACGAAGATGCGCCACATGGGCAATTGATTGGTACCACGGAGTTCAGAGGGGTGCAGTCAGTTAACACGCATGATTTCAAGGTACACTAATATGACTTCAAGGGCATCGACTGTACCTTCAATGCCAGTTTGGAAGTTACAGTATATCAAGATGCTGAGAATGACCGAGTATTCGGTCACGTGTAGGCTGCTCTATCTAACAAAATAACGCATTGTTTCCCCTCACTTAGATAGACATTTCACGGCTCCTGACACTCTCCATCATATATGTTCTATTATATGAAGATAGTTGTTGATCACATAGTATATAATAGTCCAGGCGAGCGTCACCACGTTGACAAGTATCAGAGTCTTTAGTATCAGCAAATCGTCAACAATCCGATTCAATCCGCCTTTAACATCAACTTCACTATTTCCACAGTTGAACTTCATATTGAGGACAAAATGGTTACCCAAGTCAAGAAAGGCAATGGCCAACTGGAGCTTCCATCAAAAGACGCCCTACGGATGACGATAAACGACTGTGTGTCCAAGGTTGAGACTCAGCTCCAATCCGTGAACAACGCTGTGAGAGTCCCAGTCTATGTCTTATCTTTCTACGTCAAGGTCGCTAATACCTTCGGCAATGAACAGATTCACGCCAATCCTGAGCTGGCATACAAGGAACACGGTGCTCACAATGCAATTTGTGACTTGATGGAAAGTCTTGGCTATCAGGTAACGCGACATGCCTATGGCCTTGATACAGCGTTTGAAGTCGTCAGTGGAAGTGGAGGTAGAACCGTCAACTTCAACGCCGAATATGATGCACTTCCAGGGATAGGTCATGCTTGTGGCCATAACCTTATAGCAACGGCAAGTGTGACGGGTTTCATCGCTACCTCTCACGTCCTAGAGACATTTGGCATCGCCGGGAGGGTACAGCTTCTGGGCACACCCGCTGAGGAAGATGGAGGCGGAAAGATTGATCTCTTAAATGCCGGAGCGTATGATACAGTAGACGTGTCGTTGATGATGTGAGTGTTTTACCTACTGACATGTTACCATTTTCAAAACTAAGATCTGATTCCCTGAAGGCACCCAATGTCGGAAGACGACTATACAGACAAAGGCGCCTTGGGATCTGCAGGTTTCTCTAATGTCGCATCATACAGCATCCAAGGTACTTACCACGGTGTCAGTGCCCACGCCGGAGCCACTCCATGGGAGGGAGTTAATGCACTTGATGCATTGGTCTCGGCCTACGTCAACATCTCAATGCTCCGACAGCAGATACTACCTTCAGAGAGAATCCAAGGTGCTATCGTTGAAGCACCAAAGCCCTCGTCAAATGCCATACCTGCGCTTACCAAGACAGAATACACTGCCAGAAGTCCCACGATTCGTGGTGCTAAAGAACTAGCTGGCAGAATCCGTCGATGTATGGAAGCTGGTGCTCTTGCCACTGGTTGCCAGTTGGACGTGGAAGAGAAAGCAGGGTATGCGGACTTGCGTTTCAATGAGCCATTGTGCAGCTCGTTTCAGCAGAATATAGCTGCCAATGGTATCAAGGTCCTCAAGTCCTCAGGTCCCGTTGCCGCAGCTACCGATCAAGGAAATGTTTCCTACGTTAAACCAGCTCTGCATGCAATTATCGGTATTCCAGTAGAGGACGGATGCAAGAACCACACGTCAGGATTCACCAAGGCAGCAGGGACTTCGATCGCCGTTGAGAGGGCGGTATTGTCTGGAAAGGCAATGGCTATGACTGCCTTGGATGTACTCACGGATGATGACTTCTATGAACAGGTCAAACAGAGTTTTGAGAAGGACAAAGAAGTTAGATAAGAGGGAATAGTTATATCAACGTCACCAGAAGTAAATGGTGGGGTACATACTGAACTTTTATCGCCGAATGCACAGAACAGCTTGTTACGGGACTTGCATCCAGACATAGGGCGAAATTGGGCGCATAGAATGTTTAGCGATGATTTTATAAAAGAAGGATACAAAGACTTAGTTTCCTCATTCAACTCCGCAACTATCAAGGTTTTATTTTATTTCAACTAGCAATCAATCTTCAACCCTTACATTACAAAGTTACAAAGTGGAAATCATGGTCTTGAAGAGTGAAAGTCACCTCAACAACGGTGAACCACCCACCTCATCTGTTTTTAGTTCTCAAGATGCACTCAAAGCGGAAGAACACCACTCTGCCAAGAACTACCAATCTCTTCCCATCGTATTCTCCCGTGCTCAGGGGGCCTCGGTCTGGGATCCAGAAGGTCGTCACTACCTCGACTTTCACTCTGCTTCCACGGCTCTGAACCACGGACACTGTCATCCGAAACTTGTCGCAACCCTGGTCGAGCAGGCTTCACGGCTGACTCTCACGTCTCGCGCGTTCCACAACGACATTTATCCACAATTTGCTCGATATGTGACGGGTCTCTTTGGCTATGATCGCGTTCTCCCCTCGAGTACTGGCGCCGAAGCGTCGGAGACAGCTATCAAAGTTGCTCGAAAATGGGCCTACAAGGTCAAAGGTGTGCCTGAAAACCAGGCGATTGTATTCGGTGCAGCTGGAAACCATCACGGCCGAACGGTACGTTACACTGTTGGCTGAAAATTTTAACATTAGATCATGGTAACTAACCACGATTTGCAGTTGGCAACAATTGCCCTTGCTTCTGACAACATGTCTCGAGACAATTATGGACCACTAGACCCAAACATCAGCTGCATTATACCTGGAACCAATCGACATATCGAGTACAACAACAAGGCTGCACTCGATGAAGCATTTGAAGCAGCAGGGTTTAATCTAGCAGCCTTTATCGTTGAGCCGATCCAAGGCGATGCGGGTGTCATCGTTGCCGATGACGACTATCTTCGACATGCGAGATCTCTTTGTGACAAACATAATGTCCTCTTGATCTGTGACGAGATTCAGACAGGCATTGGCCGAACTGGAAGGTTTCTGGGCCACTACTGGAGTGGGATTCGCCCTGATATGGTTCTTCTGGGTAAGACAATGACAGGCGGGATGTACCCTGTCTCGTGCGTATTGGGCGATGATGTTGTGATGCTCACCGTGGAGCCGGGAACGCATGGTTCAACCTATGGTGGCAACCCACTGGGTGCAGCGGTTGCAATGCGTGCCCTTCAGGTTGTCGAGGAAGATAAGTTGGCAGAGAATGCTGAGCGTCTTGGTTGCATCATGCGCGACGGCTTGAAGAAGATTCAGGCTCAGACAAACATCATCGAAACAGTCCGTGGGAGGGGTCTGCTCAACGCTGTTGTGATTGACCAGTCCAAAACCAATGGTCATACTGGTATTCGCCTGTGCGAGTTGATGAAGGAAAAGGGTCTTTTAGTACGTTTTATCGGTACAGTTCATGACTTCTTACTAACTTTGGGTAGCTCAAGTCAAGCCGTACAGGCATTATCCGCATTTCTCCCCCTCTGGTAATCACGGAGGAAGAAATTCATTGGTCACTCCGGATCATGAAAGAGTCAATTGATGAGCTTATGAAGCTTCCAAGTGTTTCATAAGACGTCGGGCTGCAAATAGACAGATCTCTATTCATTGATAGATTCAATAAGAAACATGTTTGATTTTGGTAGATACATACTTGTTGGCTTGTTATTGTTCAGATCTTTTGAGTACGAAGGGGCCTACTGTCGCATTCCTGATAAATCCCACAACTTCGTAGTCTTAGCCCGCATGAACTCACTCACATCCATGACCTCCGTCGACTCGTCATACAGTCGATCATTGCTGTCTTGCGGGAAGAACTTCTGTACCACTTTCTTCATTGCGAGCTTGTCTGACCAAGTTCTTGGAACTTCTTCGTCATGTCTCAGAACACGGAGAATCGTTGGGAGTTGGTATGCTGGGAGGTCTTCTGAAAGGTCGCTTCTGATCCTGTTCAGATCAACCTTTCCAACATCATGATGAAGCCGCACAAGGGAGGCCACGCGGGTATCGCAGTGCGGATCGGCTACTGGTAGGACGTATCCCTCAAGGATATAGGGAAGTGCTGTGAGACATGCTTCGACTTGCATGCGAGGAACTTTGTACGTATAGAACTTGAATACTGTGTAGAGTTAGACGATTACTTCAAGGGAACCCAATAGAGGGCACTGACAATCCATATTTGCTCTTCCTTGAAATATTAGCTTCCCCTCATGACGGGTAACTAAATCTCCAGTCTTGAAGAACCCCTCAGAGTCAAAACGTTCAGCTGTATCACGCGGTCTGTTCAGGTAACTTGCCAAATGTCAGTGGGAACACGATGCAGTAGCAAATACAGAGTGAAACATACCCGAGGAACAAGGATGGTGTCTTGACAAGAAGCTCTCCTTCGGGCCCTTCAAGCTTAACTTCGACACCTGGTAGAGGAGTTCCGAGATCATTCTACTCGGTTCTCGCGTCAGTGGCTGCATGCTTCTAATCTTGATATGTCTTACCTCGGTGAACTCCACTTCCCCGTCGCAGATCAGTGTCTCCTGGGATTCCGTTGATCCATACAACACTCTTAGCGACTTTCCTCTACAAAGGTCCCGCCAGAACTCTTTCAACCGTCTCGAAGGCATGGCCCCTGTTGCAGTAGCCTCACGGAGATGTATGGCACCTCCGATGTACTCTTGAACAACATCTTCAGGCAGCTTTGAAATGTTCTCCTGGAAATAATGCATCATACCATACCAGAAGGTCGGAGACAAGACTATTTTGGTGGCTGTTCGCTCGCGGAACTTCTCCCATATGAGATTGTAGTTTCGCCCAAAATTCTGAATCTCGATTCGAACCCCTGTAAGTAGCATCTGAAAGACCTTTGTGAAATAGACAGACCAAAATGCTCCGCTGGGTATAAGACAAATGTCGTCATTTGGCCCTGCCTCTGCCATTCGAGCATACTTGTTCATGGCTTTGCGTGCGTGAAGAACGCCTTTCGGGGCACCAGTCGTGCCTGAAGTAAAAAACAGGATACTGGGACGATCCTCAGCCACCCTCATCGATATATCGAGACTGTATGCTGTTGTAGGTAGTAGCGTGTCGGTCTCACCTTGGCTTTCAATCTGAATTAACGATATCTTGACTTCTGCCTGAATTCTTGTGCCAAGATCAATATGCTCAGGGCTTACGAGCAGATATTTCGCATTACATTGTTCAAGCATAAAGGCTGCCTCAAGTGGAAGGGCTCCCGTAGCTGTCGTTTTGTTGCATCAGTGAATGCTAACGTCGATGTTCTCTGTATAACTCACGCATGGGAACAACTACTCCACCAAACGCAAGAACGGCAAGGACAGAGATGATGAACTCATAGCCATTCGGAGCCAAAACGGCCACGTAGAGATCATTCTCCTGGTCTGGGATTGAGCCTTGGAGACTCCGTAGTCTTTCGAGAAGCTTCGAAGTACCATCAAGTATGTGTCGATAGCCAAACTGAGTATCATGACTGTGGTCATCAACGATGACCTGGTCCTGGTAGTCAGTGGCGAGTTTGAGGAGCCTGCTGAAGAGAACGTCCTCGGGTATATTGATGTTCTTAGTTTGCATGTTCGGAAGATTCCTGATGTTGGTTTAAAAGATTATGATGAGAAGGAATTTCTTTGGAGGGATGGCTCGTTTTTATGTCCAAGGTATGCTAACACCCTTGATCTACAATATGATCGCTGCACCGTGATTACAGATTTGCAAGGAAGTATTTAGTGTATGTAGGTGTAGCCTCATACGGAACTTGACTGAAGTTATAGCAGCACATTAGCAACTAAGTAATAATCGTAAAATAGCTGTATTGATATCAAAAGAGGGACCCAAACCCCATGACCAATTTTTCTTTACTGTTCTTCAACCCATTTCCCATTTCCTTTTTGATCCATTTGTATGGTCTCCGTTCTTCTTGGCAATAGAAACAGTGTTGCGGGCGATACTGCTGTATGAGTCCAGAGCCTGAATAGCTGATTTACATATGGCATCAATGTCTCCGTGGATGATGAAAGCATTCCATCCCATGTTGATTCTACTTTCCAATGTTGAGTGAGATATGCCGAACCCCATCATAGGAAGATTTTTCTTTATGGCTGCGTCGCGTATTCTCTCGAGAGCAGACACGAAAGCGGGCTCGTCGCCATCCAGGCTCCCAGTAGCCATTCCCATGCACAACCGTAAGTCACCAGTGCCGATAAAAAGTCCATCAACTGAGGAAATGATGTTAGTGTTCATTTCTCCTTAGTTATTTAGCGAAAAGAGAGAGACAATACATACCACCTGGCACACGGCAGATTTCTTCAATGTTTTCCAGCCCTTCCAAGTCCTCAATCTGACAAATCACAGCGGCATGATTATTCCAGATATCGTATGTGGTCTGGCCTTCTGGCGTTCTATGCTGCTGCTCGTTGATCAAGGCAGCTGGAGGATAACTCCTATCGCCCATTGGTGGAAATCTCGACAAGCGAACCAGTTCCTCAGCCTGCTTTGCATTTTGGATGTGAGGCATGATGACTCCTCCTGCACCCGCGTTTAAAGCATACGGGACTAGCTCAGGTGAGCAACCCGGAATCCGTACCAGCGGTACCATCGTGCCATTTGAGTGATACTGAATGGTCCGAATGAGGCTGACCAGTAGCGTTGCATTTAGAGGCGTGTGTTCCTGTTCTCATCAGTCAATGGCTAGACTAGAATGTTTTCACTGTAATAAGAAACTAACCGCATCTAGAAAACAAAAATGATATGGTGTCGAGGCAACAATTCGTGCAGCTTCTTCATGAGGGATTCGACAGCCGGTGCCCCATAGTATTGTGCCAGACTTAAGCATTGCTTTGAAGTTGGTCGGTTGAGCCAGACTCAATGCATTGAAGTTTTGTGTATTGAGTGTTTTCATGTTTTCCAGAGTGTTATACTCTGAACGTTATGGTTTTTTTCTGAAGATTGAGCTACGGATGCAGCAGTAGATATGCTCGGTTCTGAGTTGTTGGGTTCTCAGACGAAATGAAAAGCCGACCCTAACACCAGTGTGTTAAACTATTTGGGGGAAAATGGATAGATAATGGCACCAAAGATAAGGTTTCTCGGCTTGAGGGTTACCTTTAAGGTATTTTTATCCTTCGCCGGCTTCTCCATGTAAGTTACTTGGATACCTGGTACCTGGTCATTCTAGGATGTGCTGCAATGCATGTACGAGATGTACTGCGGATGCTTCACGGTAATATCTATGGATAATGGTGCTACTGTAGAGCGGCTTTTATATCAAGAATTTCATTTGATGATGTGTGGAAATGCTCGGCGGAACATGGACGAACGACTTATTTTATGACATGCGATGAATGAAAGAGAAAACAAATTCAAGTATTTAAATAAAAACATGAATCTCAACATTTGACCATTTACTAAAATCGTCTTCAATTAGCAGAAATATTTACATTTCCAAATCATGACTATCGACGCAAAGAGGATCGCGAATCTGAAGTCAGTTTCCCTAGCAGGATTACTTGCTGGCCAAGCCGATGCTATCGATGATCTGGTATCATCCTGCAAATCGTACGGGTTCTTTTACCTCGATTTTCAAGACTCATCAACAAGCGGTATCCTCAAGCTCGTTGAACAGCTTGCCGTCATCGGCAAAACAGTCTTCAAGCTGCCACTCGAGGAGAAGGAAGAGTACAGTACTGAGAAATATCTTCCATCCAGACTCCTGGGGTACGTAATTGAATCACTCCATCAAACCAACTCGGCTGATAAAACGCAGTTACAAACGAGCCGGATGTTCTGTCGGGCCATTTTCTGGAAAGAAGGATGGCTATGAGAGTTTTTCAGTACGGCTCTCTGACTCGGGATTCATCACACGCTGACATGTTTATCTCAGATTCATAACAATGGCATATTTGGCGAGGACGCGATGATCGTCCCTCAAGACATTGATCAAAACTTGTCTTTGTTCAAAATGTTCATGGGTGAGGTTCATGGATATACCGATTGTATTCTTTCCATCTTGTCTGAGGCTTTGCAGCTCCCATACGACTTGAAAGAGTGCCACAGGAAGGACAAGCCGTCGTCAGCGAACATGGCCATGTTGAACTACTTGCCCTGGGGTAGCAGCGATGAGAGGATTGGTAACATGGCCCATACCGACATGGGGACGCTGACTGTTGTCTTTTCCAAGTCTGATGGCCTGCAAGCCATGCTTCCTGGGTGTGATGACTGGTCCTTTATTCCACCGAAGGAGGGACACGCTGTTGTAAACGTTGGAGACTCGCTGCGCTTCTTGTCAAATGGCACATTGGCTTCGTCCCTCCATCGTGTCGTACCACCGCCAGATTCAGTCGGGCAGGACAAGTTCTCCGTCATCTATTTCTTGCGTCCCGAGTTTGACGCCAAGTTCAAAGATCATGATGGCAAGGAAATCAACAGTGTGGAATGGCACAACAAAAAGTATTCTTTGTTCCGGGAGGACAGCCTCGATGCTAAAACGCATGGAGCCATGCTGACTGGGAGGAGAGAATACCTTGGAGCAACTGGGGCTTGAATGTGATGAATTTGTATATTCTTTTCATTAGTTAGGACATGTTGGGAACAACTGAAATCGGCAATTTCCTTGTTTTCAAACAGAAGTAGTCATTTGCTGGGGTCACTTGAAGTTGCTGCTTGACTATCAGTGTTGTTCAAATGTTGGTATAACTCGTCAATCGGGAAAGAAAAGGTCGAGAGCTGGTTATCCATGGTAAAGTCCCAATATGTTGACGAGCTCAGCTCATCTAACTATGGTTAGCACAAGCTTAGTGATAGTGAAAGAGAAAGTCATACAATTATTGAACTCATCGTCAGGTAACATTGAAAGACAAAGAGACTCGGCCTGGTCCCACATAGCCGTGTCTTCGCATATGGTTATCGCCCCAGGCGATGTTGCACTCAGATCCGACTGTACCAAAGTTGGCGTTCTCGACGATGACATCAATCGTGGTGATTTCCAAGAACGCTGAGGATCTTGCTCCGGTTCTGTAAGAAAGTGGTGTGAGATAGTGGAACACCTACCACCACTTTAGGGTCTTACCATCAGCACGAAGTCGCTTTCCGGTTGTCATTTCTTCCAATCTCTGTGCAACATGGTTGCCCAATTCGGATAGTTCCAGATCTTTCACAAGATCAAGAATGCCGAGGGCCTTGAATCTGACGGCGGCTGCGCTCATCTGCTCTTTCGTGCATCTGGAAGTGTACCTATAATATGATTCGTGAGATGAGACAATCACCCAATAGATAGGAAAGTAACGTACGCTGAACGAGGGATTTCTGAAGGCAAGGCGATGAGTATCCCGAGTCCCGATACATCACTAAATATTCTGGTCCATTCATGGAATCTACATCCTTGGTCAACCCAATTGAGACATTTGTTGGCGGATTTTGCGTCCTGAAAGCGCTCAGGAAAGTCATCGCAAAGCTTTTGGGCCAGTTCACGACGCTTATCTCGTATCCAATGCTCGCCAGTATGATAGCCGGCTTCTACCGTATGCCGATAGATGTTATAACACTCAAACCTGTGGTAAATACTCAATAAATCGCGCATATCAGCATTATCTTGCTTGATAGCTATAGCAGCTCTCCAGCCTTGTCCGTTTGGGAACGCCGCTTTGGATTCTTCGACTTTGTGAAAGAAGACACTGCGGTCTACTCTACATGCTTCTAAAAGCAATCGCAGAGACGGTGTAAAGTTAATCTCATTACAACTGGTAAGTCGAGTTTCGCCAAAAGTGTCGTCATCAAAAACGGATGGGAGGGCTATCGTATCTGAAGGATATACCATCAACGGGTCAATTATCGGGCCTTGTATTTCGTTCAGCATTTGTTGCTGACATATGTTGTTCTGTTGTAGAAGGAAAGGCGTCTGAAGGGTATCAAGTCCTTCCAATACTTGGCTTAGTGTGTTCCCTGTATAAGGACTTGCATGTTGTGCGGTTGGTGGGTGATTGTTATCTATGGAAACCGGATCTTGAGGCTGATTCAAGCCGGAGATGCCTAAGTCATTGGCTCCATGTGAATGCGGACTATCAGACATCCGAGATGGGTTATCTCGAGACTCTGGCTGCCTATTCGTTTCATTATCCTCGCCGGATCTGGATGGTGCTGATAGACTCCGAGTGGACACGTCACCTTGGCGCGACAAAACCGATCGGACTGCATAGATCAAGATTAGCCAATGGAAGTATTTTGTCAATTCCGGGTGCGTGTTATGTGTTATTTTCCATTTCGTCATGATATCCGCAGATGTCATGCTTCCATTCTGGAGATCGGTGTTGGTGGAAGATGTACATGTCTGAATTGTCTCGCACATGCCATAAGTGACTTACAAGATGGACACAGCAAGAAGAAGAGACGAATCAAAGCGACAGAATCCCGTAGCGGAAGATGTAAGAAGCACTTGGAGGCTTCCGAAGCGGAAATCTCACTCTCGTTTGCACTAAAATAGCTTGCAAGCTGACTTAACAAGTCCTGAAGGTGGGTATTCGAGTTGCACTCGGCCTGCATCCTGGCCGAAAGAATGGACTCAAGTTTTCAGATCGAATTGATTGAACACAGCGGGCGAGGGGGGTATCAACACGATCAGATGTTGGCAATCGAACGCGATATCTGATAGCTGACAAAGCAAACAGAATAATAGAACTCGATCCAAGACACTGGACCCGTGGCCCGGGTCTTGAAATATGTGCGGCATTGTCTCAATAGGTGACGACAGCGGATGAATCCCTCTAGTTCCTTTACGGTACATGTCGATTCGATGTCCTGCAGTGCATCCCTCCCGTATGCAAGGTGTAGTACATTGCATATTATTTATATGCGACAATCTCCCATAACGGTAACGGCCAAAAGTGGCGCTCTTCACCGTGAGAACCGGCTCGACAGACTCTCTAATCCTTTTGATTACTGTTTTCTTTTTTCAAGAACGGAACTATATAGTGTCAGTAGAAGCCAGCCCAGAAGTACCTTGCCTATTTTGACACTTGGTGCGGGAAGCTCACTAAAGTATGTTGCCGCTGCAACCTTCTCCAACCATTGGAGATCAACATATAAGGACATATTCGACCTGTAAGTATTCTTTTGTTTGCCCCTCCGCAGCAGACGCATTACTTGAGGCTTCTCCTGCAGTGCAGATGCACTCCACTTAGGCATGAAAATGAGACGAAATTCAGGACCATGTGGATTTGAAGTTGCATTCCATAGGCTCAATATTCATGGCTCCTTTGCAATAGGTTGAGATACTGTTGATTATTAGAGCTCTATTGCAGGTGGCGTAGTGATTGGATATGGAGGCGCAGGACGGGTGAGACGATGGAGGGTCGGGCCATCGGTCGCATCTCCGAAGGCTGACTTACATTTGCCAAGATCCTCTTGTCTCTTTTCCCTTATCTCAAATAAGCTCGGGAGATGTAAGCGTTGCTGGGTAGTGATGTGCAACAGATGGCATTGATGGATCCTTACGAAATAAAGCGTGTGAGGTCCTTACTCAACCTTAGTGCAGCATGGGGTCTTTATAATTCAGTTTATTGTGTTTCACTCTCAGGCGGTCTCGTTTACAATTATGGTCCCGCTTAGACCCAAGATACGCGAGATGATCTGTCACAAGGATGTATCTATCCGCTGTCCGTCTGTAAGCATTTCCACTCAGTATGGACAAATTGTCATTAAACGAGTCTCGTCGATGTAGATACTGATAAGCTTCTCGGACCATGATTTCCATAAATGAACTATATAGATAACCGTGAGCCTGCGGATTCTCAGGCTACTGTGGGTTAATGTCGAGTGAGACTTCACATCACATAACCCAGTCAAGAGGGAATGCAACGTCAGGATGCGCGCTTCCGTTTTCAGAGCCCATCGAGTGGAGAAAACCGGTCTTGCCCTGCACCATATATTGATTAGCACGGGACCGGTGAGAGCTAAGAATAATTCATGTACTCGATGGGGATATATCCTCTTGTTCTTCGCATGTCATTCCACATTAGACTGATGTCGTTTTACCATCGTAATCATGACAATAAGCAGACGACTACCACAACTCGCTTCTGAAGTCGTCCGGCGACAGTTCCCTGGCCTGGATAAGGGCTCCATCTGTCTCAACAATGGTGCTGGATCTCTGGTGTACAAGGGCGTCATTGAGAGGTACGTTACCTACAACCGAGTTGAATCTTGAATCATTGTATTCTAACGTTTGGTATTTGAAAAGCATCGCACATACCATGTCTAATCCCCACATGAATCTTCGCGGACTGGACACGAAGAGTCATATTGATGTCAAAAGACGTGCTGCCCAGTACTCAAGAATAGCATCATTTGTTAATGCAGATCCAGACGAAATTGGTAAGCTCCCTTCAGGATATCCTTGCTCTCCATGGAGCCTTATTATGGTCATGCTAATTCATTATACAGCATTCGGTTCATCGACAACCGGTCTGCTCAGGACCCTGACCAACTCACTTCGCCCAAATCTGAACTCAGACTCAGAGATCGTTGTTTCTGTTCTCTGCCATGAAGCTGGAATCACTGCATGGCGAGCCTTGGCAAAGAGTCTCGGTATAGTCATCAAGTGGTGGGCTCCACCGAAGGGCAATAGTACAGACCCCAGGCTCACTCTTGGATCACTTCGACCTCTGTTATCTCCCAAGACAAGACTCGTTGCGTGTGGCCATGTGTCCAACATCACTGGGACAATTGAACCCGTTAAGGAGATCGCAGACCTTGTCCATACTATCCCGGGTGCCATGGTATGCGTTGATGGGGTAGCTTTAGCTCCTCATCGTCCAATTGATGTCAAGAGTCTTGACGTCGACTTTTACATCTTCAGTTGGTACAAAGCCTTTGGCCCTCATATCTCGCAGATTTATGCTCGTCGACGTGTTCAGCAGCGCTTCCTATCCAGTCTCAATCACTATTTCTTCGAACCCAACACCTTGTCCATCAAGCTTGGCCTCGGAAATCACTGTATTGAGTTGGAACATTCCGTTGTACCGATTATTAATTATCTGGAGGACCAAGTCGGCTGGGAGTCCATTGTTGGCCACGAGCAGGCCATCACCGGATATCTTCTTGATTATCTCACCGCCAACCCAGACCTGTATACTGTTTATGGGTCGCACTCGTCAGATCCAAACGATCGAGTTTCTTTGGTCAGCTTCTCTGTGAATGGAATTTCATCGGATCGGGTGGCACAGGAGATCCACGAAACATCGGCATGTCGGTTGATAAGTGGAGATTGCTGGTCACCTCGTACAGTCTACGATGTTTTGGGACGTGGGGATGATGGTATTATACGGGCAAGCTTGGTTCATTATAACACTATGGAGGAGATGAGGACCTTCACACAGGTCTTAGACCAAGCAGTGCGTCGCTTGAGACACCGAGACTCTCCACCATCGGCCATGCATGCGGTAGCTGGTTAGAAGCAGATGGCATTTTCAGTATAGCACATAATAATCCCCTGCCTAATTTCTGTGTTCTGTTTGTGCTTGTGAAAGTCGAATGATGGGGATTCGGTTCATCCTGTAGCTAAGAACTATACTTGATCCGCCTTTCTTTCTCAAATACTACAGGTAAATCATGCTGGATGGACATTGACCTTGACTCCTTCAAATCAAAAGGACATAACAGAGTATTAAACAACAATCAAATGACCAAAACGCCGTTGCATTCATCGTATTTTACCACCTAGATCATCCAAAGTATCACGGCTAGCCAGAATTCTACGAAAATGACATTGCATAGAACTATTTGAGAAACCATTCCACGCTCGTTCATTACCCTTGCCCTATTGCATAAAGACTTAGATATATAAGCACCCTCGAAGCACTATCACTAACCACACACATAACTCATTGAATTCAACATTTTCGTTTTTCGCACAATGTCTTCTCCACAGATGGAAACCTTTTTGTCGAATGGAAGTCACAACGGAACTACGAAAGTCAAACTCAGAAAAGAACCTTTGAGACTCAGTGGTTTGTTGGACAGTTACGAGTCCTTCAGTGTCACCCCAGTCATTGGAACTGAATTTCGTGACGCAAATGTCGTGGAATGGCTAAGAGCGAGCAACAGCGATGAACTAATCCGAGAATTGGCGATCACTAGTGAGTCAGTCCAAATTCTTCAGTGACATATGACTGAAGATAAGCAGTATCTCGCCGCGGAGTTGTCTTCTTCCGTGCCCAGAAAGACCTTACCAATGAGCTTCAAATGGAGCTTGCTGATCGCTTAGGGCGACTTACTGGCAAGCCAGAGTCTTCAACGCTGCACGTTCACCCTTTGCAGAACTTTAACCCTGATGAAGAGAAGCATGTCAATACTATTACCACGGACAAGGCGGCCAACCCAGCTGAGGACCTTTGGAAAAACAGACCCAGCGACATCAGAAATAGCTGGCACACTGACGCTGGATATGAGCCTAATCCTCCGGACTACTCGATCTTGAAGGTGGTCAAGATGCCACCGACTGGTGGAGGTATTTGACTTGATTCTCAAATTACTCCAGAAGCATAAGATCTAACAGCGTTATAGACACAATGTGGGCTTCGTCATGTGAGATTTACGACAAGATCTCTCCCAGCTATCGCAAGTTTCTCGAGGGCCTCACAGCCCAGTTTTCTCAGAGACGACTACCAAAAGTGGCTGTAGAGAAAGGATTCGAGCTTTACACCCAGCCACGCGGATCTCCCAACAACGTAGGCGATAGCCTGACAACCACCCACCCGGTTGTCCGTACCAACCCTGTCACGGGATGGAAGAGCCTATTCGCGGTTGGAAATCATTGCGAGAGAATCAACGACGTGACACCGGATGAAAGCAAGCGCCTTCTCGATTGGTTCCTACAGATGATCGTCGAAGAACATGACTGCCAATTGAGGCATCGCTGGGAGAATCCATATGACGTTGGTGAGTATTCAAAATCTCTCGTGACGTTCAGCAACATCTCTAACTTTGTTTCAGCCATTTGGGATAACCGTACTGTTTATCACACAGCCATCTTTGACTACGCTGGGCTTGGTGCGCGTACAGGTCATCGCACAGTTGGGATTGGAGAAAGCCCATATTTTGACGTTGGAAGCAAGACTAGACGCGAAGCACTCGCGTTGGAGGAGGGATATTGATTGGTGTTTTATGCAAGACGCGTCTTTGTGTACTACGTCATAGGGGGAAATTTGATATACGGTCTAAATTGTC
The DNA here is from genome assembly GCA_003670145.1 of Fusarium subtropicale. Lineage (NCBI taxonomy): Eukaryota > Fungi > Ascomycota > Sordariomycetes > Hypocreales > Nectriaceae > Fusarium > Fusarium subtropicale. The sequence continues at coordinate 117,714 of QRAA01000151.1, forward strand.
TCGACAGGGGTGTCGACGCGTCGAACACGCGTTTTAGTTTGTGAAGATTTGGCAACCTTGAGACGCATAGTCAGCTGGGTAAGAGATCAGTAACTTGTCATAGAAATGCAACTTTCTTTAATCTTGGATAATACTTCTTTAATAAACATTCTGAAACACGACATAAAAAGAGTGAATATAACGTGATGATTGGTACTCGCGTATTCCAATGCTAGAACAGTCGTTACGTCGCATTTTGGTTGAGACCTGATCAACTGGATGTTCTGTAGGGTAGGAAATATCTAAATTTGGCATAATCTTTGAGACATTCATATCGATAAGATAGTCGAAAACGTTATCAAGATTAGACCGATTAGATTGCAGACCTTGCATTTTCCTGTGCTCTGGAGGCTCTTAGGCTCTCCTGGGTCTCGCACCGCGATCCCGGTTAACATGCCTATTTTCAGAATATCCTCAATCATGGACAATAGCAAATAACAGAGATACTGTAGAAGTTTATTGTAATGGTGGCACACCCTGATTTGTTTATATAAATGGGCTTGTTATCAATCTAGGCTCTCTTTCATTTCTTTTCTGCCTCCATATTCTCCCTCTAATAGAGTTCTTTACATCCATAGTACTCTAAACTTATCTACTGATTTTCAGGCATCATGGGAAGCATAGACCGAAGCAAGAGTCCTGAGACTCGCCCTCAAAACGTTTTTCTATTTGCTCTCAACCGCACTTGTTCTCATGTTTTGTGCCGTCTACTCTCGGGCCAGCCCGGATGGGTTCAGTCGAATTACCATTTCAAGCCTGCCTTTGATTTCGCCCGAGAGTCTTTCAATTGGGGACCGCTGAACTCAGTCTCTAATGAGCAACGTGAAGGTGTTGAGAAACTTCTCCAGGAAGGGTTTGACGAGATCCAAACAGAATTGAATTCTGCTAACACCAAGGTAAGTCACATTGATTTATCCATGTCGTTATTAACGACAATAGAATTTGTCCATGTTTCTCAAGGAACATACCTTTTACATCTGGGAACCCTCAAAGCTATCACAGCATATGTGGGGAGGACCTGCCAGCCCTTCTTTTACCGTTGAGCAAGAGAGATCTTCCACGTCCACGGACATCCTTAAAACGAATCCAACCATATTCCCCGACAAGTGGCTGCTGTCGTGGAGACCAATCTTCCTGATTCGACACCCTGCCCTCACGTTCGAGTCTTGGTATAGAGCTGAAAGCGGTGCGCGATCGCTTGATCTTGCCGATAGGTCATGGGCCTTCTATACTACGTATCAGTATTCTCGACAGTTGTATGACTGGTTCCTATCAAATGTCGATCCGGAGTACGGGCCGATTGTTGTTGATGCAGATGAAATTCTTGATGGGGATACGACAATAAAAAAGCTGTGCAACTCACTCGGCATGGATGAAAAGCATATTGTCTACAAGTGGGACGTCATCCAGGCCCCAGACAACGCTGGTTGTCGGGAACTCAAGTTTATGAGCGACTATTGGAATTCAACCTCAATCGATAGTTCAAAGAGTTCGCGGGGCCTGGATATGAATGCCACATACAAAAGATGGGAGAAGGACTTTGGTCCCGAGGATGCCGCAAAGCTTCTGGTGATTGTGGAAGATTCAATGGGAGACTATGACTACTTGAAGGGGAACAAGATCTAAAGAATTCGGTTGTAACTTGGGACTATCCAGTGAGCAACTGACACATAGATTAACAAATACTACAAGGGAAAGCTACACATCGGGGAGTAGGCCTATGTTATCTATGAGATGCAAGACGAAACTCACCGACAAGTATCAACACCTAGTACTGAAGGGAAGACTGACAGCCCACCCTACCCTCCATTCAGACAATCTGTGATTGATAAATGTTTCCAATAGATTGAGCCTTTGGCGATCCCAGCAAGATATGTCGGAACAAGTACGGCGATAAGATAAGATGCCGTTCCGAGCGGGTCAGATATAAAACAAGGTTCCCGAAAAGCCTCATTTACATGCTAAATTTGATGCTAATGGTTGCTTATCAAATAACTCCATGAGTCGATCGGCTGGATGGGGTTCGTTGTAACATAACCCCGGATTTGGAATCAAGAGGGGAGCGGAAACGGTGCTCGGAAGCAACCGTTCTTGATGGCGTATCTGATGTGACGGAAAGCTCGGAATGGACTTCCGCTGCCACCAGCACTCTATCAAATACTCATATTCTTATAACCTTCTCCATGGATCTAGTTCAGATTAATCTTGCCAATCTGACTGCAGTCGCTACGATTAGCACAGTCTTTTGCCGCAGCATAATTTACTTTTTTGCCGTGCCAATTGTGCGACAGATTCCGAAAAGATCTCTTCCACGTCACCTACCCATTCATATCCACCAATAGTATAGTTATCAATATGTCTGCAGTCAACATTACTGGTATTGGCGGACGCCAGATAAGTGGTAAGCCAACACCGCATATCACTGGTCCTTTGTGTAAGCTAATAGCAGCTAGTAAACACTGGACTGTTTATCAACAATGAGTTCGTCCCTGCACAAGGCAATGCCACCGTCCAGATTGAGAACCCCTTCAACGGGAAGCCTCTCGCCGAGGTCTCCGCTGCTCAGGTCGCCGATGTGGACAAGGCTGTCGCAGCCGCCGAAAAGGCTTTCAGAGGGAACTGGAAGTCGACTCAGCCCTCAGTTCGAAGAAATCTGATGAATCGTTTGGCCGACCTCATTGAAAGGGACAACGAGGAGTTGGCCTCGCTTGAGTCTGTTGATGCTGGTATTCTCTACAAGGAATCCAGTGGCATGTTTGTTCCTCAAGCTGTCGAGACACTCCGTTACTATGCTGGATGGGCCGACAAGGTCGATGGTGACTCTCTACACATCCCTCAGGGTATTGCATACTCGCGCCGAGTCCCCATCGGCGTTTGTGCTGCTATCGTTCCTTGGAACGCACCACTGTGAGTGACGCCACCCCTAGCGAGTTTCACTAAGGATCATTCGAGGCTGACCGATTGCTGGATAGAATGATCACTACCTGGAAGCTTGCCGCTGCTCTGGCTACCGGAAATGTCATTATTATCAAAACACCAGAGGCCTCACCATTGTATGGACAGAAGCTTGGACAGCTCATTGCCGAAGCAGGATTTCCCCCAGGCGTTGTCAGCATACTCTGTGGTCTAGGAACAGTGGCTGGTTCAGCCCTGTCTGCACACCCGGCTATTCGCAAGTTGTCTTTCACGGGAAGCCCTGGCGTGGGCCGTCAGATCCTAGCTGCATCTGCCAAGACGAATCTGAAGAAAGTCAGCTTGGAGCTCGGAGGCAAGGGCCCCAGTATTGTCTTTGGGGACGCCGATTTTGAGAATGCACTGCAGTGGACAACAGCTGGTATCACAGTGAACAACGGCCAGATTTGTGCTGCAGGAAGCCGCATTTACGTTCAGGCTGATATCTACGACAAATTTGTCAAGGCCTTTTCAGAAAAATCCCGAGATTCCATTGCTGGAGACCCGTTGTTGTCAGAAACAACGAAAGGACCAGTTATCAACGCGGGACAAAAGAAGCGAGTTATGGAATACATCAAGATAGGCCAAGATGAGAAGGTCAAGGTCTTGCACGGAGGAGATGATTCCAAGTTGCCTACCGAGGGTCACTTTGTACCCAACACCGCGTTTGTGGACGTGGACCCTCAAGCGACTGTGATCCGAGAGGAAATCTTTGGTCCCGTTGCTTGTATTGCCAAGTTTACCACCGAAGAGGAGGTTGTCAGACTAGCTAATGATAGTTCCTACGGTCTTGGCTCGGCTGTCTTTACAAAAGACATTAACAAGGCGATTCGTGTGAGCGAGGAGCTCGAGAGTGGACAAGTCACGATTAACATGTGGGGAACCGTTAACGCAAACGTGTCTTTTGGCGGTTTCAAAGAGAGCGGATTCGGCCGTGATTGTGGCAAAGAGGCTATTGAGGATTGGACGCAGGCGAAATACATCCAAGTGATGGTTCCAAAATTGTAAGAAGAATATGTACTTTCTAGTTATGCATAGTAGCAATCTTGTTTTCTGTTCGCATTATCTGTTTTTGGGCTGTTGACTGAGATAGGCTAACATATTTGACCTTCATCCCCAAGTCATCCCGAATTTTGTAATCGTCGACTTGGACTCAACAAGCAACTCAAGAGCCAAATTGTCATACGTGGTACTCGTTTTATCTCGTTTCCGCATGATCCACCATTGTCACGCAGCTTTAATGCCTTTGGTTAGTACAACATGACAACTCAAACAACCCTGTAGACCTCTGCTGGAACTGGTTAGACCTGTCTTGTCAACTGGTCGTCCATTAACCGCGGCCCAGAGCGATTCCGAGACCACAGTTTAATTTCTTGGTCTAACCAAGTTTGGTGCACTCATCACAATGCCGATTCCGATTCTGCAGGGACTTATGTGCTGTGACAGCGTGTGAACGTGTTGTAATTGATACATAGGGACGGCCAAGCGTTTTTTGCATTCGTATCAAGTTTCCTTCAAGCGCCATTTTGCCTTTGAATGCGTTACCAAATGACCCTGAATTCTAGAAAAAGAAGGAATCGTAGTCTTTCAATATCTCAGCCATGTCCGCAGAGCGAAAGACAGCGAGATCCTCGGTGGTGAAGTCCATTTCACGCGACCCTGAAGCACCCGCAAGTGGCCATATTCCTTCAACTCTGGGAATGCTTTCGAATGACAAGCCCTGCACTGGAGAACTTTCATCAGATTGATTGCCCGCAACTACAAGGTTGGATGGACCCTCGTAGTTGATCCACATTGGCTGGGAGGGTTTTGGGCCAGATGTCGTTGGCGACGGAACAATTGTTTCTGTCTGCGGTTCCACAACCGCGCTGCTTCTTGTTTGTTGAAGCGGTAGTTGATGGACCGCTGGCCATGCGCTGAGTGGATTCGTGAGCACTTCCTGTTGTCCCGGCTGCTGGAGATGTGCTACAGGTTCCGAATTCATATTTGCTGCTGCAGTATTTACTTGTGAGGCACCGTCCAATGCTGTAGTATCTCTGGCCAGCTTCTGAAAATGTGACGGTCTAAGACTCTGTCCGTTGGCTTCGAATATCAGTTGCTGGATGCCCTGCAACTTATTCTTCAATTTCTCAGAAATAGGCGACTTCTTGGCTAGTTGTCCTATGAATTCCATCGCCATGAAAACATCTGCCAAACATGACGAGTGATTGGACGCCTCAGGTGAACACAGAACCAAGAGTATTGACGACAAGGCTGTTTCTAGAAAGTGATTGAAGGTTTTGTGCTGGGCATAGTAGATGTCGGTTTCGCGAGCGACCGTAAGAAGTACATGAATAGTGCCTTGGGCTACTTCAATCATGGTGCGAGTTGATGAGGGGTTAAGGGTGTCTGCTTCCAACCTCGTAGCAAACTTACGATGGATGACTATCCTCATTTGATTGGCTCTTAGATAGAGTAACAACCGAAGTCTGTATTCACCCCGAGGTTCTTTAGATGAGTCGAAAATATCCTGCGGGCCTTGGAATCGTAACCTCTCTGGCAAATTCTGTTGCCATTGCAGAACGCGGAACTCAAGGAAGTCGCGCGTCGATGTGGATGACGCAGCTGAGGGAGAAGGGTTGAACAGTGACTTGCGGACATCAGAGGCGATGCCACAGTATGAAATCATCTGTTGTAGGTATGCCGATGAGATACTTCCGTCCTGTTGAATCGTTAACCCTTATTGTTCGCTCCGCATGTCTAGATCAGCCCAGTGGCACTTACATCCGGCTTGGACTTCCGGGTGATATCGGTGTCTGAGAGGGCAAATGGCAGTCCTGTACCAAAGCTCCATCTCCTGTCTAATGTATAGACAGTCCAGAAAAATCTATCGTCAATTTCATTGTCTCGGCCGCTGTTGTCTTCGCAATCGAGTTCCTGGAGCAAGCGAAGAACAGTGCCTGTCGTTCTCCATGCCAGGACCTCACGGTCGACCAGGAATGAATAAACAGCCTTCGAAACAAACAGGATCAGCATGCTAAACGTGAAGCTAGAAGATAGTGTGAGCCAAGAGAGTTGATGGAGCTTACAGTGAGAAGTAGTAGCACCATGTGTTCACGTTTAATTTGTCCAGTGTGGACTTGGACTAAAACGATCCCATGAAGTTCTTGAATCGCAGGATCAGCCACCTCGACTGCGCTTGCGTCCTTGATACAGGACAGTACTGCAAGTACAAGAAAGGCGATATCAGCGGCATACTGGTGGTTGGTACCAGGAGAAAGCTTTGGTGAAGCAGCGTCTTGTTTTGCGGCATCAATCTCTTTAAGAAGCTTGTGTACGTCGAGAAGAGGATATTGAAGACCGACTTCTTCGTCCCAAAGCTGCAACACTGCCATCCAGGTCTCCATGTTGAAAGCTGCGAGGGCCCCGCCTATGGAACCAACAGCCCGATATTCGATAGCCCGACGAATCTGATCAACTCCTACAAAGTTTGATGCGGAGGTTCCTGGAAGCCTTCTTGTCGCATTGTTGCTGACAGAGCCAAAGTTATTCTCGCCTAGGCGAATATAGTAATCAAAGTTTTCAGATCTCAAAGGTACTGAACTTGCGCCAGAACAGTCACTTGACACATCGTTCGTCAGATCCCGTTGCTGACGCACAGGGTTTGCATTGTCCACATCTGTTGTCGAACGGGAAATAGCCCTTTTATTCCAGATTAGTATTCATATAGAGAATGTGTAAGGGATAAGCTTCTGTTAGTACTCACGAGTCTCGACGTCCTGAACGGTACCGAGTCGTTCGTGGATAGGAACATGTTGCTTTATGCTCACGGCAACGGTCACATGGATCACCACCGCTGCATTTGCTCTTTCGTCTTCGACATGTGTCGCTGAGATTCTCGAATTAGCATATACCCGGCCAATAAGACAGTGAATAGCACGAGACGCTGCAATTGTGATCAAGGGGGCATACCAAGCTACAGTCGTGTATGCAGGTCGGCGACTCCGCTGTTTCGTTGTCTCCATATAAGCAACAGGGGCACCGGCGGTTATGGAAGTGGTTGAGGGGGGATGCACTTGTGAATCCGAGCCAAGTCTGAGATGTCGGAATGAAAGGTCACAATATAAAAGAAGGAAATTAAACCAGGCGGTAGATAAACTATGGGGAACATGGCTTAATGCGGGGTAGCAAGCTAACTGAGACCCTAACTAGGTCTATCCAGCTATGGAAAGGATTAACACTAACACAACACTTAAAGATCCAATTAGATATCAAGAATTACTGAAGCCGATATCCGAGACTAAGAGCAACTATTGGAATCATGATCAATATCTTGGTGATTGATAATAATGCTGCGGAAACATTGCACACATCCGATTCGTCGTCCTTGACGCCATCCATTCAGACTGTCTGGAACTTGGCAGGGATGTCAGAAGCGCTGGTCGCTTTGATGCTGATCTCAATGCTGTTGAGGGTACCTTGACGTTAACAAAGGATAGCCTACAATTAATGTGATTGTAACGATAAATGAACTTACATTTGCTGAAAATTGTCCTCACTGAGGTGACTCAAATCATACTCAGTTCCGTCAGGTAGAACAAGGGCATCAGGCCTCTGGCACTCAACCTTTGCATTTGATGAATCCCTTGGGAAACCACCAAAAGTGTATTGAAGCCCAGTGAAGTTAAGCCCAGTATTCTGAATGCAAACCCTGCTGCTCCCTTGATTATCTTTTCGAGCCACGATCTTGGTACAGTTACCGCCGTCGTATCCGGACAGACGTGCTGGATACCCGTCTGGGATACGGTCAAGGCCAATGGACCGAAAAGGAGAATCGATGGTGTCAATACCACAACAAACGTTTGGTCTCAGGTTGTTGTAGCGTAAGTAGGTACCAGGGATTCCAGGCGTGGTGATTATGCAGTCGGGCGTTGTGTACATGAAGGCATTTATAATCCCAATGGCAGACATGGAGTGAGAGCGATAAGGTGTATCGTGGTAGATATGAGGTGAGAGAAACTACTGAAATTGAAATTGAGGTGCTGGGAGGATCAGGGTCGAAGATAATCTTGGATTCAAAACTTACTACAATCACCAAGATGGAAGCCACGCTCTTTAAAGTACGCTGTTCAGCTTCAGGATAAATTCTATGCTTCGCGTAGATAAGGTGCTGTTTTCAACCGGCGGAGCCTTCGGTGCTTTCTCTTTCCGGAGCAGTCGGAGCAGTCATACGACAATTCTACATCAAATAGTATTCTTTCTGCGCCTGTAAGCAGCATTATATTGATAGGAAGAATTGGATAATATCCAATTCGTTATGCAGAGTCGTTTTTAAGATGCATCATATAGGCTAATAACATGGATGTACTCATTGAGTAACGTTGGAGGCCAAAGGTTATAGCCACAAGATGTGGGTAAATACGAACAGTTTAGGAACAGCTGTATAGTAGCAGTGTTTCAACATCTTTCTGCAGTGTATATCAAGTGACTAGAACATTGGGGGAATGAAGTCGTTGATTAGGAGCACGGGAAGTTACAGTTGAGTTTTAAAGTATGGGCCAACGCCAACTCACAAGGCAACAGTTTGCTTTATTTTACACTTATTCATGATATGGCAAATCTCATCACCGTAGTATTGATGACATTGGCGCGCTCATCTAGGCCGACCTGTCTACGAAAATACATCGTCAAGTTGGTTGGGCTCCTATAGTATACTATTAAAAGAGATACCAACAAAGGTTTAACTCAGATATCAGGAGTTGGCACCTGATCATCTGTATGTTTCTTTTCTCTGACCAGACGTCATCCAGTCTTCTTTGAGATAGAATCATACTGCACTAGCATGCCAAGGATTAATCACGATGAAGCTGAAAACTAAAGCTCCATTTCCAGAGCCAAGCAAAGTTCTTGGCATATCTCCACAACTTGTAGAATCATTTCAGGTGTAATGAATGTGATGACTATTGCATAACTTCTAGCACATGAGTTGGGTCATATGCTTCTACAGGACTTGGCTCACATTCATCTATCAAAAACGATTAAATGAACAAACATTAAATCACAGACCGCCATAAATCTCTCCTTTGATAGGCCACCCCGCATTTCGTATAAAGGAATCGCCGGTAGGATTCTCGCAAAGCCGTCAGCCAAGAACCCCATGGGGTAAAACGTGTCGCTGCCAACCCCAACTTGACGTAAAGCTAGCATTGGCAGCGTCAAAACCGGGTCACAACCTCAAAAAGCATTGTGAATTGGTGCTTGGCGGGCGATCCTCGGATTTACAAAACCTCAACGTTCCCTCCGCGCTTGATCTGATAGACTAATACACTGTCGTTCATACTTGTATCTACTATCTTTAAGACCTGTCCGGATCTATCACAGTTCCAGTCACTATGCCTACCGCCACAGAGTTCTGGGGTTTCAATGCCTACAACCTGGGTCCCCTGACCACAACATTCACCGCGCCATCCAGTTGTGCAACCGGGACAGATCATCATGTTTTTGTCAACGCAAGTGAACCCGTCAGGATTTTCGGCGTTCCCACATGCGGTCCTATGAAATTTGGGGATTGCATTCCAAGCGCGAGTTCATGGGAATCTCTCCATGAACATACCACCGAGTTTGTGCAAGGAAAATACGCTTACTTCTCGCCTGGCCTCGCTTGTCCTTCGGGCTGGAGTACTGTGGGAGCTCTAGCACATGGTGGCGATGGTGGCGACAAAGCTAGTGCCTCGGGTGCCCTGGAAAGCCCAAAATGGGATGAATTCATGAATCCCAATTACCTTCATCCAACCGAGTTCTGGCTTGGGCTTTTGGAGCCCTCTGAAACTCTTGCCTTTTGCTGTCCCAGGCGAGTCAATATTTTCCTTGAAGAGTCCAGCAGTGGCTAACAGATGCAGTGATTACCGAGCGGATGCCTTTGGGCAGTGCGTCTCTACTATCGGTCCGACCGAGTCGTACACCTATTCCGAGATGTGCTTGACCTTCAACAGAGACCAGATGATACCTATCAGTACCTGGGACGGCACCACTTTGCCAGATAATCGGCTGGTGTCTTTTGCTTCCGCAACAGACGAGGCCTTGACGACACTAGATGATCTTTTCTTGACTGGGACTGCTGTTAAGGAGTACTGGGCTATAGCCACCTATGTACCCGCCGTGCAGCTGATCTACAAGGAATCTGATAAAGAGGATGACAAGAATGACAAGGAAGGTGACGATAAGGACGAGGAAGATGGCGACAGTGATTCAGGCGATGGCAATGCTGCTTCAACCACGACTCCACGATCAGGAGTTGTGAGTGTGCTTGGTATTACCTTGGGACTGCTCGTAGGGGCTGGAATGCTCCTATAGTGGTGCTTGACGATACCCAGGATATTTTGAACATTTCGGTCGTATGTACTTATTAGTGCTTTGTTATTAGTACAATGTATCTTATCCTCCTCCTTGATCCCCCGCGTTAAAACCTATGAGTTACCTCGGCGAGTAGTGGAACCTGACCTAAGTGTTCTAAACACCTTCAGGTTGTTTAGATTGTTCCGAACTATCCCTGCCACTCCGTATCAATTAGCTTTCATGAGAGACCGATCATACACGGATAGAAACGTTCCCTTCTTTTCAGAAACGGCAAAGGTCAGTATACGGGCCCAATGACGTGTCTTTCAAGCACAACTGATCTTCTTTAACGAACAATTCGGCAATATTGGCAAAATACAGACGAACACGAAGATCAGCTTGCGTAAGGTGAGTTTCACATACCCTTGTCATCTGATATTATCCGGGGCCTCAATGGTCTCGCCAACACTCGAAACCTCCGAATCCCCTAGTTTCGCTCCTGTTACATCCGGCCTAGTCCACATCCGAGTTCCAGGTTACGGCGCTCCAGCCTCCACCATGAGATAGAATCGCCAAGGGAAAGCTTAGCTGTAGATCGGTAGGATCTGAAACTCCAACACGTAAAATAAATTCACTTTCTGGGGTAACATGATACTTCAAACGAACCAAGCTTGGCGTTTGATGTCTCAGCAATGTTTACGAAGATAAGCTTTTCTCAAGGAATCTATTTCGAGATTCGTCTTACGATGTGCAGCTATAGGAAATGTGTTGGGTTGTTGTGACTGCATTTCCCTATAAGAAGTGTGCTGTTCGATGTGTCTTGGGATTCTATCATCAGCTCATCAAACCAACACTTCTAGACTAAAAGAATCGCTTGACGCGACATTTCCTTTCTTCAATTCTTCAAGCATTCAGGGTTTGCTTTTTGTTATAACTTGTTCTTTCACTTTTTCTTATTTCCCTCTACTAAATTTACTGCTGCGCAGTAATTTCTATTCCGAGCATCATCCTCTTAATCAACATGTTTTTCACCAATGTTGTTGTCGGCGTCTTGGCCGCTCAAGCTGTTTCAAATACCGCAGGATCACGCCCAGCACAAGCTGGCAAGTATGCAGTATGTATTTCTATCCATTTCATCAAGACTATTCTAACAAAATACCAGGCCTTGATGGCTGTTGCTGCTCTGCCAGTCTCTGGTGCACCTTTGATGGGGCTCATCGAACCAAGATTTGTAAGTTTCAGTCTATTGCTATCTTTCTCTTTTGCTAATAGCTGTGCAGTCTAACTACAAGAGAGGCCGAGATGCTGAACGTGAGCAAGACGCACAGAACGATGATCAGGAGCAAGATGCTCAAGACGAAGAGGATACCGAAGACGACCAAGATGACCAGAAAGAACAAGGTGGCAAACAGAAGAACAACGGCCAGAACAACCAAGGCAACAACGACCAGGGTAATAATGACCAAGGAAATGGTCAAGACGACAACCAAAACAACGACAATCAGAATGGAGGACAAAATGGCAACAATGGCAATGGCCAAGGCAACGGAGGAAACCAGAAAGGCGGCAATGGTAACAACATGGCCACGGAGACTCTAGTCACTGAAACCCAGACTGATGCCGCCGCCACGGATGCTGCTGGTACTGACGCCGCCGCTACTGACGCTGCCGGTACTGACGCTGCCGCCACTGATGCTGCCAACGCCACCCAGGATGCTGCCGTTACAGAAACCGCTTCTCTTGTTGTTGGAACTGGAGCTGCAAATGGAACTGTTGCTGCTACGACCACCGATGCCGCAGCCACAGCTGCCCCTACAGCTTGTGAGGCGAAGAAGGGCAACAAGAACGGCAAAAACAATGGTAACAACAACAACAACGGTAACGACAACGGCAATGCCGGTAATGGAAATGGAAATGATAATGGAAACGACAACGCCGCCGATAATGGAAACGGCGCCGATAACGCAGGCAACAAGAATGCGGGAGATGCTGCCAACGGTGATGCAGCCAACGGTGATGCAGCCAACGGTGATGCTGCCAACGGTGATGCTGCCAACAATGGCGGTAACAAGGGTGACGCCGCCAACGGTGATGCTGCCAACGGTGACGCCGCTAACGACAACGCTGGTGGAAACAACAAGGATGATGCCGCCAACAACGGGGACGCTGCTCAAGGGGACAACGCAAAGGACAAGGCTGGAAACGCGAATGGCAACGACGACAATGCAAAGGACAATGCTGGTAACGCTGGCAACGCAGCTGATGGCAACAATGCAGCCGACGACAACGCCCAAGATGGCAATGCTCAAGACGGCAACGATGCGGCCAACAATGGTGACAAGGCGGTCAAGGACGGAGCCAAGGCAGGTGGTAATGCGAATGGCGATGCTGCCTGCAAAGCCAAGCGCGGTATTCTCGGCGATCTTCTTCAGAAGTTGCAAGGAGGTGCCGCTGGGGACGATGCTGCAGCTGATTGCAACAACTAAACAGGTTGTTCCAATATTCTGATAGGTATTGAATAATTTTGGAGGATCTTACGAGCGGTGATAACTGGTCTGCTGGTACAAGACTGGTATCGCTGTTCATTATGGGTGCTGGACACCAACGGGCTGGCCCAGGATCATACCAAGATTCTTCTCCATACATAAATACTACTTAATACTATAATTCACCTTGAACAACATACTTGCATCACTGAGTATCTGATCAACACAAATAGAGAGCATCGAGAACACTGCGAAATAAACTTGTATGATCATGCATTTTCACCAAGGTTTGACTATTTACAGTATCAAGTGTTAAGAGTACGTGAGCCACCCATGCCAAGCATTCCTCATACGCTCTGCTCTGTCCACAGTCAAGTAAGCCGAATTGGCCAACCTTTGCTGCAACTCCTTAAACTTGGCCGTTGGCGCGCCCTTCTCGAACAACATGTCTAGCTCGAGGTAAGACAGGCCCTGAGTCTCTGGTAGACGGAAATAGCAATAAATGAAACAAAGGAGAGCAGTGGCAGCATAAACAAAACACGACTTGCCCTGCATGTTCCACGCTGTTGGGTTCAGCATCTGAGGAACGACCACGTTGTTGATGATCATGAAGATGTTGTAGATGACGCGCGCAAGAGCGATGGTCTTGACGCGTAGACGGGTGGAAGGAATCTCGGCAACGATGACGTAGCATGTTGGACCGATGCTGAGGTTGTAAAGGAAGGTTGTTGTGATGAGGATTGCTCCGAGTGCCCAATTGAGACCCTTTTTACCATCGAGTACAATGGACACAACACCACCAGCAGTAAGCATGACGACAGCGGCACCGAGGCCAGCGAGATACAGCTTACGACGACCGATGTGAGACAGCAAGAACCAGGAGATGATACCTCCGACCAAGGCCATACCATACATGCCAGTGGACAAGCTGAATGACTTGGAAGAGTCAAAGCCGGCTTGCTCGAGGAAGTAAGGTGCGTAGCCGGTCAAGATCCAGCCACAAAGAGCCTGGACCGACCAAACCATGCACGAGATCTCGGTACGACGAAGGTTTGCGCCTTTGAACAGGTCCATGTAGCTTGAGCCGCCGTAGTTGAGCTTACGTTCAATGCGGTTGGTATGTTCCATGACAGCAATGGTATCATCAATGTCAAGCTGAGATTGCTTAGTGAGACGCTGAAGAGCGTGTCTAGCCTCGACCTTGCGCTCACGACGAATAAGCCACCCTAGTACGTATGTTAGGCTTATGCTTGTAAGTTAGGAAGGAGGTTGTGAGCTTACAAGGACTTTCAGGCGCAAACATGATGCCGACGAGAAGAGGTATGGCAAAGGCCCATTGAAGAGCGAACGGTAGACGGTAGGACCATTCAGATTCGTTGTGGACAAGGGATCGCAAGACACCAGTACCAAGAAGCTGACCAATGACCCAGCACATGTTGACATTGCTGAGAAGACAGGCACGGATGGCTGATGGTACAACTTCAGCAGCATATGTGGCTGCGAGTGTCTGAATGACACCCCATGAGATGCCTATCAGTCATAGTTAGTAAAAGGAGCTATGCAACAACAGAGAAGGAAAGGGAAGGTGTGGCTTAGTACTTACCACAAAGAGCTTGAGAAGCTACCAATACAGCAATGTTGTGAGCAAAGAAAGCTGGGAAGACAGCGATGCACATCCAAGCAAGACTGATGAGCATCATCTTCTTGTACCCGATGCTGTATGTGATCCATCCATGCAGCAACAGACCAATGACTTCACAAGCAATGGCAGATACCTGTAGTGCTGTCTGCCAAAGCGGTGATATCTCGTAGAGTGGCCCGTTCGGCGTCTCAAATAACTCGCCATAGCGTTCTCGAAAGGCAGGAAAAGCTACGAAACCGGCAACAAGACTCTTGTCGTACCCCTCCATGACGACAGTGAGGAAGAGAAGTAAAGACCAGAAGATAGCTTTAGGGAACTGCCGACAGCAACTCAGAATAGTCATATCCTTTTCATTATTGAGCGCACGACGCACTTTCTCGCCTGTGTCGTCGGAGCTGTGTGATCCACGAGGAAGCCATAGTATCTCGACAGCGTTATTGTTTGGGTGGTTCTCCGGAAGGTCGAAGGCGTTGGATGCATCTTGGATGACGGGGACTTGGTTGCCTTCTGGGTCGTGAACCTTTGTCTCGATCTCGGTGACACGAAGGATGCCTGCTTTGGACTGGACAGGCAGGAGGACTATCTCGTCTTTACTGCCATTGTCGGACGAGGATGATTTCCCTGAGCCGAACATGGTGATTGTAAAGAGAGAGTGAGATTAAAAGAGAGATGAAAAAGGAGTGGATGCCATGGGGCGTTTTAGATGATTGATGTCATCCGATGTGAGACTGTCAGATGCAGATGCAGGTCCTGGTTCTGGTTGCATTTATCCCGCGGACACAGACAGGCATATATAGGATCGACAACACATGGACCCTCTCGGTTAGAACTTGGGATGAGTGTGCGTGCTTCCACATGTTGCATAAAGAACTAGCTGGGGTAATTGAATTGCCCCATGCACCCCAAGCTGGATGTCGTCGTACGTAGAAAAGTAATAGCTTGAGACTACGTGCAGATATAACGGCCGTTCTTCGGCGCTGCTCGCTTTTCTCCATGGGCAGAGAGTGGATACTTTGATGAGAAACTGGAGAAGAAAGAAAGGGTCGAACCAGAAAAGAATAAGACTAGCTGGACATTTTCCCCAAAGGGTTTGGTTCTTGCGGGGGAGCGTTTGAGGGGCAGAAGCGAAAGGGAACACGGCAAGAGAAAGACAAAAGAACACCATTCCAGTCGTGTTACACCGTTGATGGATGTGAGGTCTTGTTCCCCCAGGGGTTCCAGAAGCTTGGACAGAGCTTCGATCATCTAAAGACGATGCGGCTCTTTGTTAAAGCTGTTTTCTTTTTTTACAACTGCCTGTCGATCTCCCTGGAACATGGCACCGGCAGGGATCGCATGACACGACACCATCATCTTAGGCTCAAGCCAACAGGTTGTCGCTGGTGCACCGGGGACTCGGCTCAGCGAATAGAACTGTTCTAGATCCGATCCTTCGCGTCTTGTCACTTGATTCCTAGAGTCAATAGTAGCACGACTAGCACATCCTACCTCCCTCTTCAGGAAATGCACAATCCTTGAAACGTAATAATTTAGGTAAACTGTCAAAGAGCCTCATTAGACAAGAAAGAGCTTTCACGGGTGCTTGTCTCACCATGGTCCACAACTGATTCTGTATCCACTCCCTTCATCCCATGGGGAACTGGAATTGTGTGTGGGGATTGGCTCGGAAGAAAGGAGAGTCGATGAGTCTAGTCTAGCTTGGCTTTAGTATGGCCTGGTACCCCCTATTACGTACTGACAGTCAGACACGCTGGACTGACTTCTCTGTTGGACCTTCAGCCCCGAGAAGACAGCATCAGCAGATCAACACTGTGTGGCGTGGCGTTATGATTCCGCACGTTCTGGCTGAAAGGGTTTTTCGCCAGTCCTGGCTCGTCATGCAAACGCCAGCTGAAGAAGCAAGGTCCATCTGACAGCGACTCTCCGGCAGACATAATGCCAACTAGAGACTTCCAGAGCCCTTTAAACTCCTTCTACGGCCTTCCCGAGCAACGTCCAGTCCAGTCTGTTCTCTGTTTTAGATATTCAGCCCTCGGGAAAGCGTCCCGGATCTGCTGAGACCAAGGTATGCTACGCAGACCAAATCGAGTTATGGCCTCCGCCTGGCGTGTGACATGTTGATCCACCGTTATTAACCGAGGCTGGGCGTGATATGTCATCAATTTGGGGTGCTAACCGTCAAGGGATGTTATTTCCGAGGGATATTGGTTCGCATCGGATTATGTCGGCTTTCTTCGTATGAACCCCAGCACGATAACTGACCAACAGCTGAAGTGATTGAAGAATGCATCAGCCAAGAGATGATGTGCCATAGGTGCAGATCAAGCGTGTGTGCTAGTGACTTAGCCCTGTCTTTTGCAGGTGTTCTCCTGGCTAATGTGAAAGGGTGGTCTTTGAAACTGCCCAAACGGTGATGGCGGATGGTCGACGCCATGTGTCTTTTCGGCGCGTCTCGGATTTAGGTTTAATAAGACATTTTTAGATAAGAGTGAGGCTAGAACGCGACAAACGTGTGTGTGCGTACCCTAGAGCGTGAATGCACGTCTTGCTGTTGAAACAAACTGGACAGTGCTGCATTTGGGCTGATTTAATGAGAGATAAGGGAAATGGAGGAAAGAAACATGACGTTTCTATGAGTTTTATGCGTTCATTTACAGGCGCTGGGGAAAAGCGAAAAGTGACAGCTTGACGTTTGAGTTGACTGGGATGTTGAACATGGTGGGTATACGCCTGGTCTATCTGTTCAAATTGAAACAACAACGTAGCATTGAATGAATTTAATCGATCTAAAGATAAGATTAGTATCATGCTGAAACATTTAATCATCCTGATAAGTGAGGTAACGAATAAAAAATAATTTGTTTATTTATTCGCGGGTTTCCCATCGTGTCGGCGATTGTTATGTGAGACAATGCGAGACGACCTTGAATTCCCCAGATTTTGCTGTCAATTCAGGACAACCGCTAAAAAATGACGTTGACTAGTGACCATTTTTCGCGAGGAATATTTATTCGGCCCTTCTCGTGGAATGTTGAGGGGAAATAGAGTTGGTGATAGCATGCGGGCCTAGACGTGGGTTAACGGCCCTTTTATTGTCAAAATGAGGAGGCGGGGACTTGCCAGAATCCGGGGTTGAAACGGTGATGCAGGATGTAGACAAGAAGTCGTGACTTAATAAATAATGAGCAGAGTCAATTTATTGTTAATAGTTGTGATAGAATCAACATAGAGTAGATATTACGCGTTCCAGACATACATAGTATCCAAGGCTAAAAGCATATTATAGCCAAAGACCCACAATGAAAAGTGCCGCGATAGTCTCTGATAATCTTCGTCACACAAAGTATGTACCGTAGTCGCGGCAGTTAAAAGGGGTAGCGATGTAACCTTTACTATACAAGAACTTGCAAAGCCAATCATCGCAACCCGTTATCCGAGGATTGCGACCTCAGGCGTCCTAATCTAAAGCCATGTAGAACAAAATTACATATTCTTCACTGCCGATACTAGCACAATTCAAGTTGAGAATGTGAATAAAGAAAAAGAGAATAATGCCTCAGGTCTACATGGTATGCGTGTACACCAAGATATGCTGAACGAGTTTGCATCACCCGATATCATATTTGCTTTGTCGTACTCCAGGCACGGTTTATTTATATCCAATTCTGTTGATAGTTAACCTGCAACATAAAATGACAACCTAAATCACCAAACACCTATAACTTCCTAGTCTATCATGCTGCAACTTGGAGAACACAACGACCTGCAACCTGACCAGTCGCCAATTTATGTACCCAATCATCAAGATCCTCAAGCTTGCCCTTTGACAGAATCGGCTATAATCAATCAGTAAAAGAACATCAATACCCCATAAACGATCCACTTACGTGAACAAGCCCTCTGGCAGTAAAGTCAAGAGCTTCCTCAACATCCTTCATACTCCCCGTGACACTCCCCACGATCTTTAGTCTTCGCAGCGCGACAAGCATCGGTGGTGCTCCAGCAAGAACGGTAGGGTCCTGAGGAAGTCCTACAGCAACGACTGTTCCATTTGGACGAAGATAGTTTGGGGCTGATTCGTATGCTGCTCGGGTTGCGGCCGTGACGATGACACCGTGAGCTCCGTGTCCAGTGATCTTCAGCACTTGAGTCGCGATGTCTTTGGTGGTCTTGAAGTCGATATAGACTTCAGCTCCGAGTTTGAGACACAAGTCGCGCTTCTCGTCGCCTCCGTCAATGGCAATGACACGCATGCCCATTGCTTTGGCATATTGGACTGCGAAATGACCGAGACCTCCGCCTGCGCCAGGAATGACCAGCCACTGTCCTGGAGTGACACCAGATCTAGTAACCAAGTTAGAACATGCTTGAAGTAAAAAGTAGCTTCACTCACCTTTTGCAAGCAGTATACGCGGTAACACCACCACACATGATAGGTCCAGCCTCTTCATCAGTAACGCCATCAGGGATCTTGGATGTATATCTCCCATCCGCAACAACATACTCTTGGAACGTCCCCGGCACTGAAAACCCACTGTTTGTTTGCTCTGGACAATGCACCTCATCAGAGCCAACCCTACAAAAGTCGCACTCGCCGCAAACGCTGGCAATCCACTTGACACCAGCTCGGTCACCAATCTTCCAGCGTTGCTCCATACCTTCACCCACTGCTGCAACAGATCCGGCTCCCTCGTGGCCAGCGATGCCTTCGGTGACGTCCTTCATACAGAGGCCAAAGTCACTCCATTCGTCGTGTAGAAGAGATTTGTCTGAGCCACAGAGACCGGTCCAATTGACCTTGACGAGAATTTGGCCTGGACCTGGCTTAGGCACGGGAACTGTCTTGATGGGAGCTCTTGAATCTGGGCCGGATCCTTGACGGACTGCTGCGCGCTGTTGAGATGGAATTTGTACGGTCATGTTGAAGATTTGACGAGAAGATTGAAAATATTGTTAGATCGATGACTTGATGATTTTGACAATCAGATGAAACGATGCACTTGGAGGGAATCGGGATATTTATATATGTTTTCCCGAACGTCATAACATACGATACGTAACCGAGGTGTCGTGACCTTTGAGACACGGGAACGCATTACCGCCTCTTGTATCACGTTATCCAATTATACGTGAGATCTTAAGATAAAAAGATCTATTTGCAAGTAAACAGCCAATAATTGAGTCCTCAGAGACCGAGGTACGGATAACAGACACCCGAGCACCAGAAGGATTCCTGAGATCATAGCCAAAGCAGGGATGTTAACAGAGATGATCGAGAACGGACGAGTCAGATAGTCTGAGGTGGTCTGAGAACCCCTCATGACCAGCGGAATCAAAGCGGAAAGAGAGATCCTGACAAGGAAGAGGGGATTTTGTGCTGATCATTCTGAGCCTATCTCCAGGTTTGGCTACACAAGTGTCCGTTGGCCCGATTTGCATACCCTTTTCTCCCCGCAAAGCACAACGTGGCTGTGGGTCCAGATAACTAGTCAATATTGACATCAGGTATTTAATCATTGAAAATACAGTTCTGAGTGGTTCAAAGTCAATGGGTCGTCTCCATAGCCACGTTCTGTTTTGACGATGGGATGCGGGGAAGTTGAGCTGATGTATGCTGATCTCATAGAAGGCTAGTGGCACGGATGACTCGAGAACCCTTCAAACCTTTGACTTAACTTGATACGATTAAAGGCAAAAACCCTGCGTCAAACTGGTGGATCTGATAGTTGTTGTTGAATGGCTCGGCAAATAGTTCGGCACCGTTTCCTCGGTCAGGGCTGCTTCCGCGGATCAACAATGATATCCCAAATACATTTGCCGAACGATATGTGTAAGAGAGCACCGAAGCCCTTCGGATCCTCTACCCGATGGAGCAGTGTCGAAGATCGGGTAGGTGGTTGTGATGTTTGAAGCGCTCAGTGGCATTGCTACGGAGCATGTCTGCACGAAAGCGGGCGAGAGAACATCATAATACGAGGGCGATAGGTTAAGTCATCATATGAAATAGCAGCTTCTAATTGCTCAACTACCAACGAGCTTGATACCTCTGTGAGACCTAACAGTTTGTTTCAACATTCATAAAGATTGGTGTAATGGTACAGCTTTCGATAATCCACAGCTAGGCTAAGACCTTAGCCATGCTTCACATTAATTCGATCCATGGTAGCATATCCTGCTGCCCCCTCTCTTCAAACTCCTTCCTCCAAAACCTCTTGTGCCTTTTGTTGAGAAGCCCCTTCGGATTTCCCCTCTTCACAAGAACATCAAGAATCTCAAGATTACCCTGCTTCATAGCAACTTGCATCGCCTTTCGCACATTCTTCCTATTCCTCTCCGCCCCAATATCGAACAGAAGCTCAACCATCTCCAAGTCCCCTCTGCTAGTGGCAAGCTGCAAAGATATATCTCTTGGCTTCTCACTATCCACCAACGTTTGGATATCCTCATCTTCGAGATCTTTCGAGAAGTGTGTTGGGCCAAGGTGATAGCCTAGCTCGACTAGCCTTTTGACCAAGGGCATAGAATCACTCAACACAGCACGATGAATTCTTGCCGTTCCCCAAGAAGCCAAAGTATGTGCTGCGTAGGAGTGTTTATACGAGGTCTTGGTCCACCAAACACCCTCGGTCTCAATAAAACCGTCCATGATAGCATCATAAACGACATTGAATACATCGACACTCGTCGTCTTGTCTAGTATCTTGCTCAGATCGATAGCTGCACTCTTTCTGCTGCTGTAGTATGTGCGCCCATTCCAATCGAGCTCATGCTGGAGTCCTGGGTGAATGACGTTGTATTTTGTTAACGATGGACCGGAGATGACTGCAAAGCGCAGCCACTTCAACCTTTCCGCGGTTTTCGATTCGTCGATGATCTCTTGTCTGACAAGGTCTTGTTCCGGAGAGTATTCAGAAAGGCTGTCTAGTAATATAGTGGCACAAGCCATATTGCCTCTCTGTACAACCATTCTGGTAGAGTTTGCGAGCCGCACAAGAGAGCGTCCGCACTCGGGTTTGCCGAAGCCTAGTTTTATGTTGGCCCCGTTCCGGTCGACCTCCGGGCTCCATGGTGTAAAGGGTGCCGCCATTTCAACCTCCCAATTAGCAGATTTGTCAATATGTTTTTGGACGCCGAAGTGATCGAGACAACTGACCAGTTGCTTTTTAGAAAGCACTGCTCTCAAGATGTCAGGCTCATTGAGGTAGATCGACATAGCAACCAGTCCATCGCGCACAACAGCGCACGTTTCATCCAGGCACGATAGTGGAATGGTACTGTCTTGAGAAAGTGGCTCGCCGGTGAAGAAATCGTGTCGATCATGTATGTATCCGTGCTTCACTGCGACCTCGCAGACAACTTGGACCTCATCCTCTATGGTGGTACTGCATGATGGATTATGATCAAGTCTGTACCGCTTCATTTGTTCTGCAATAGCTTTTAGCATGATATGATCTTGGGTTGGTGGTTTCCGCTTAATTTTCCCCAAGGTTCGAGCTTTCAAGTATCTTATGCAAAGCTCGTTGCTCAAAATGAATTCGTGATCCATTGAATCGTTGTCGGTACCATCAGAAAGCCTTGATGACGGTCTGAAATATATCGGGAGTTCATCATCCTCATTATTTCCGGAGTCACTGGAGTCATCAGAAAGACATGGGTATGTATAGCCCTCATCCTCATCGATCCTCTCATAACGGACTTTCGTTCCACGCACGGGGTCCCAATACACCGCATTTTGAAGTATGTCGGACTCGAAGATGGCTTCGATTCCCATCTGGTAAAACTCTTTGTTGATGTAACATAACTCCAACATATCACGAATCGGTAGGATATCTGCGCAGGCATGGAGAATGTGAAGCTTGATTTCAGTCGGCAAAGCTTCGAGTCTGCTGGGACTTTGGCTGCTGGTAGGCGACATCCTGAGTAGGGGCTTGGTGGTATGATTAGCGAGAAATTCGCTGTCTTGTTCAACTGGAAGGTGTTTCTCAATTAACCTCAGTTCAAGGTAAGTGAACGCGTGTGTGTACTTGTGTAAGCAGATGATTAGTTGAAACTGAAGGATGAGTTCATTAGACGAGAGACCCTAAAGCTTATATGACTCAGCCCGAGACGCCCCATTAACGACCCTGGTCGCTCCACTGTTATAGAAGGTATTTTACTTAATTGGTCAGGTCTAAACAACGCTATGTACAGTACTAAAGATATTCAATCACGCTTACAAGTCCTCATATCTCAAACTTCCCCATCCCTTGGCCCTTTGTCTAACAATCCCCAAATCATCCATGTTCAAAAGTCCAATCTCATTATCTATCAACACACGCCATGCAATATCTCTCAGGTTTGGTGGCTCAGCAGGTGTATCCCAGTACCTAGCCAACAATCCTCGAGACTCGGCCTGCTCAATCTGTGTCGATGTCATGTCTCTCTCCCTTCCTGGCAAAACATCAAGGGCGCTGTCATACTCCGTCCTAAAGAGCTTGGCGTTTTGGAACCGTGTCGATGCAAAGTATGAGTTGGACCGGTTGAAGCGGAATGTTGGAGGCTTGGTGTCGAAGTTATCTTCCATGGATACCAGACGTTCAAGTTTGGCATCCCAGAAGATATCTCTGTGTGTCGAGTTCATGGCTGTAACGGACTCGAACGGTGCGTTTCCGCTTACCACGATAGTAAGCGGGCGCATGATTCTTGCTGTGCCATTCCAATAAGTGAGATAGTTTAGGTCTCGTAGAGGTTGTAAGTGTCGATCCAGCGCAGCAAACGTCTTTGCTCCAGATGACTTGAAGTCAATCAGCAGAGTCAAAGTTTGATTAGGGGCTTTGTCGAACAACCCTCGCCAGTGGCCTGTGAGATTTGCGTTCTGGGCTGTGATCATGCGTTGCAGGGGCTCCAGGTACAACGACTCGAGCGTCTTCTTACTGCTGAGACCCAAGCTTGAGTGACCGACGTATAGGGTCGACCTTCTTAGATGGATGTCTGCTTCCACACTGATGCATCCTGAGCCCAGAGCATCAAAGAGAGGAATGTGACGTTCGTAGTCGTTGTGGGAGTGAATGGGGACGGGGTCGGCATTCCGTAGGAAGGCTTGGTGGGCATCGTCCCAAAGTTCAGGGCTCTTATAGGTAAGGTCGCTGAAGCGAATGTCGTATGGGTCGTTGGATATACGGACAAAGTTTTTGCTGAGGTGGTTAATAAAGATGAGTTCGCCAACACACCTAGATGTCAATTAGCTGGGATGAGATATATATGTGAAGGCATGAACGAACAAGCATAGTAATATGCCGGTGATGTATCTCAGCCAGTTCCTTCGGAAGTGATACCGTAACAACATCCTTTTAGACAGGCGTTTCCGAATATCATTAGCCTCAGCCTTTGCATCTTCACATGAACCAGCGATTTCGTAACTTGCAGCCATGATGCCTTTTGTGTAGTATGAAACCAGGCATCGTCGTTGTTGAGACCGTTGAGGGGAAGGTAGTCAGTTATACGAGCGATAGCGCTAACAGAAGTTCTAGACCGACCCTCGAGTCAAACACCGAGTTGGACCGACGGGGTACCTATTGAAGGATCAAGCATGTAACTCTATTCGGAAAAGCGGCGCAATAACCAACGCAGTTTACGCTTCGGCCAATTACATGGTGACCTGCAATACGACAAATTAGAAATACCTTCACAGCCACGACAACGATGATACTTTTTTCATGGAAGGATTACAGAAGCGACGTTTAATGAGTGAATGACGCGTGTTTGCTCCCGTATAATGAGTCGAAGCAAGGTAAAAGATTCTTGTTTATTCGTACGACTGAGTGGAGTGTAGAAGTGTCCCCTAGGTCAAGATAGTTCTAGATCGTTGACCAACAGGGGGCACAGTCCCCACTAAGTCAAAACGAAGGATTTTCTGTTCTTCTGCGCCTCGACCCTGCGTCAGCTCGGCCGGATTTATGTAATATGACTAGCAATATCTGTCTGCCTTCGGGAGGAATACGAAAATGGCAATGACCGAAAGGAGAGTGGTGTAAGTCAACAACAACAAGACGACACAAAACTCGTTGGAGCCGTATACAAGCACGGCTAATCTTATCCACAATAGCTAAATTGATGCTTTGAAGCATAAACAACGTTATAAACAAGCGACAGTCAAAATATTGCGCTAATTTTCCCCATTTATAGGATCAGGGATCACTGCCGACATTGCAGAGCGGGTATACGGATACCTACTTGCATCTCAGGTCACCTGTGATAAATGGGATATTTATTGATTGCGATTATTGTTGAAGATATGTATTTGTACCGGTATTCCTGCGATTCTGGCTCATGCAAGAACTTTACACTATAATCGTCGCTGTCGATCGTCAGCAATATCCCTAGAATAAAATAAGGCAATATTGTCTTTCAAGTTGTACCAACCACCAAACAGAACAAAATAAGGCCACCCCAGCTATCTAACCGCCATTGGAAGGTCCACTTTCGACATGTGCTGCTGTTCATGTTTGGCCAGGTGAGAAGACGGCTGGCTGCAGATGAAGACCCCATTTATTGGTGCTGTCAGCTGCGTCGATCTTCCGCGCTGGTGCCCGGTTTTATTTTCGGTTAAGAGATTCCATAATAAAGACAACGGACGTTGATGCAAAGGCATGGGGACCGATGAAGTGGCACTGTTCAATGTGTAGTGGCAGTTGCGAGCAGTGCCATACTTGGTAGTTAAGATCAGTTCGCCTAAAGCTGAGCCTCGTTCCAAATCACAACACGGCAGGAGAGTTTTCAGAAGCGTCAGGTGGCATGACAAAACAAGCTGGGGACTGCATGTTTCCCTCCCCTTGGTGGATGTGCACAGCCATTCTGCTGATGCTGTGCCCATTCAGCGAGTAGATAGCTGATCTATACTGTTTCAAATCATATCATGGTCGGCCCCCTGCTGTAGAATCAGTGGCACATGACCAATCACCTCTAGCCGCTGCGGCTGCTGGAAGTCCGGCAATACGGTCTAACGATCCGGGCTTGTCAGCTGAAGCCGCGCCGATCAGTTGTGAGGGACCTTTCTTTCAGCTTGGCCACAATATCTGCAAGAGTGAGATAGATATACGAGTGTTCGCATTTTATTGAGACTTTTGCTTTTGTGAGGCTATTGTCATGAAAAATGCAAACAGCAAAACATGACTGTCAATGTGCTTTGTCGCTTCTAGCCACTGTCACATCTTGTCCTACCTCTACGTCACACCAGAACCATTGATCAAATGATAGCGATGTTTCCTGCAGGTAGGCTGTAGAGCCCCTCTGCGACATCGTACATTCATCTCAAACAAATTCACTCTGTTGGTCCACGTAATCGAGCCTTTTTACATTTTTACTGTAGGAGGCCGACCACCAGCGATCATGACCCCCACCAACCAACAGCTGCTCCTTCCAAATTGTCCCTCTTCAAAAAAGGCCATGCCTGCCTAAACTCAACACCAAAAATCTTTATCATCTCCTAAAATATTTATCTCAATACCAGTCGACGTTTTATTGCCTTCCAACCTTTTACGCACTGGTGGCCAAGCATGTCAGAAACTCGACGGTAAGGCGATCCTCCCTCGTCAAGATATTTCCACTGACATTTCCAGGACCAGCCGGGGCTCCAAGCCGAATGCTCAAGCTCGTGTCTGTCCTCACTTTCTGCGAAACAAGTGCAGATTCGGTCAAGCTTGCCGATTCCGACATGACACGCCTACCAATCAATCCGACGCCCCAACAAAACATTCCGACGCCCCCAGACCTCCCGGTGACGGAAAGCTCCATCAGTGGAAGAGACTCGTAAAGCTAGGGGACATGGGTTTTAACTCACCAGAGTTGACCAAACCTACTGTGGGCCAGTTCTTCCAGCTTGGTTTAGAGTTGATGGACGGTGATATCGGCGCTGCACAAGATGCCATCAAACTTCTTGCCAAAGACTCTGGTCTTGCCTTTATCAAGGCCGTTGTTGAACTCCATATCCCGCAGACCCACAGCCTTACCATGTTGGCTCTATGGGAGTCTGAGCTCAAGCCCATGTTTTCCCTTATCACGCACCCCAGAGTTGTAGATTCGGCCGTGCTTGAACAGCAGGTCGCCGATTTGTTCAACTTTCTTCTGGGGGTTCAGGGTCGGCGCATGACTAAACTCTTCAACTTCATTCTGCAGCTTCTCGATGACGCGCCACTCGCTACAGAAAGTGGTTTACGAGGCAACATACTTGAGCTCTCATTGAACGTCCTATCAAAGATAATCGACTGCAACACCAACAACATTGTCAATCCGGAATGTGGCAGACTGGTCTCTTCATTCGTTCAACTTATGCATCGTCACCCCGGTAGTCAAGACGAATTCTCGTTTCTGCAGGCATCCAAGTATATCGAGTACATGCAACAGCGGTTGGACACTGGTAAAGAAATTCCCGATATGGCATACACCCAGACCATCCCTGCTACAAGGGAAGAATTTGTGCTCAAGAGGAATGGACCAGGCAGACTATCTGCCGAAGGGAGCCGACATGACAATGACCACGCCAACATCACAAAGATCAAAATCATGCCCACCTATGATGAGATTGTATCACCCCGCGCAGAGTACTTACCGACCAAGTATCCTTCCCAATGGCATATCGACGGGATTCGAGGCCGTCTAGATCGAGAGTTTCGCCTCATCAGAGAAGACACGGTTGGCCAGCTTCGAGATGTTGTGCGTGACATGCTGGAAGCTGCTCGAGACCCAAAACAAGGAGCTCTGAAAAAATCCAAGACCATGCGGACCTTTACCTACGAAAGCCCTGTCACTATAAATGTTGATTGGCATCGGATCGGAGGCCTAGAGATGGTCATGCGTTGCAATCAACTCCCAGTCGTCAGTAAGCTCGACGCGAAGAAACGACGTGAGTGGTGGGGACACTCCAAACGGCT
This sequence comes from Fusarium subtropicale, assembly GCA_003670145.1. Taxonomy (NCBI): domain Eukaryota; kingdom Fungi; phylum Ascomycota; class Sordariomycetes; order Hypocreales; family Nectriaceae; genus Fusarium; species Fusarium subtropicale. The sequence continues at coordinate 145,055 of QRAA01000151.1, forward strand.
GCAATCTGGTGCGCTCGTCTGTCTGTTCGACATCACCGGTGCGGTGTTATTCTGCGTTGTGTCTGACACCACGATGAGATCCAAGGACGACAAAGATGCCAGGAGAATGGAAACCAAGGATAAGGACAAGGACAAGGAGTCCAATAAAGAAGTCAGAACCTTGTCGGACGATAAGACAGTCCTCTTTGTCAATCTCAGGCTTGTAGATCCGACTCCCAGAGAGATATCACAAGCCATGCGGTGGTACAAAAACACTCGATCGTCTCCGCGTCGCTATCTCGTTGAGTTCCCAGGCGTTCTGCTTGACTCGTTCAAACATACTCTATCAGCTTTGCAAAAGATGCATGAGAGGCCCGACGTTCCATTCAAGAATTTGTTGGCACCCACCAAAGATTCAGACTCTGACATAGATATCGGACTGCCGCATTATGCAAGAAAGCCAGGCTTTACTTTCGACCTCAGCTGTCTCAGCACTGATAATTCCACACTCATCATGGACCCTCGCTCACCCATTACGCCCGAGGCCCTTGCGCTCAAAACAAACCTCGATCCCACCCAGTCTGCTGCCCTGTTAAACACTCTGACCAGAGAATTGTCACTTGTCCAGGGTCCGCCAGGCACGGGCAAAAGTTACACTGGAGAAAAGATCATCAAGGTTCTCTTGAACGCTAGAAAGAAAGCGAAACTAGGCCCAATCCTCTGCGTCTGCTACACGAACCATGCCCTTGATCAGCTACTCGAGCACCTTCTCGATGACGGCATCAAAAGTATCATCCGTATGGGGTCCCGCTCTAAATCAGAGCGACTCGAGAAATTGAACCTGCGCGCTATTGCGAGAGAAACCTTTCTTACAAAGTCAGAAAAGGGTGGCCTTTGGGAAGCAGATCAACGAATCCGCGAAGATGTCGATGAGGGCCAGAAGCTGCTGCGGGAGCTTACCTTCTGCCAGTCATGGACCTCCGTGAAGGCCCTGATGTCGTCCGAGTACCCTCGACAGCACATGGAGTTGTTTGGAGATGATAGCGATGGATTCAAGACAGTCATTCACCAGCCCGAGATGGTTATTCAGCGTTGGCTTCAAGGCGGACTAAATACTGGAACGAACCCCAGACGGCTTGAACAGATCAAACTTGTCCCACTCAAAAGCCTGTCAAAGGATGAGCGGACCATACTCTATCGGCATTGGGTCAAATCAATCAGAGATCCAATCATCACCAAGCTCTCAAAACTGAACCAAGAGTACAACAATGCTGTCGGGCACAAAGACGAGATCCGCGGAGACATTGACCTGCGCTGTCTAAACGAGGCAGATATCGTCGGTGTAACAACAACAGGCTTAGCCAGGAACTTGAACCTCCTGCGAAAGCTACGATGCAAGGTGATGCTTTGCGAGGAAGCGGGTGAGGTTCTTGAAGCCCATAATCTTACAGCCCTCTTGCCCTCCATTGAGCACACCATCCTGATTGGCGATCACCTACAGCTTCGCCCTCAGATACAGAACTATGACCTGCAAAGCACCAATCCGCGTGGCAAGCAATTCTCACTTGATGTTTCTTTGTTTGAGAGATTGGTTGAGCCATCGCATGACACAGCGGTCAAGATTCCTTACAGTGTGCTCGAGACACAAAGACGAATGCATCCTTCGATCGCTGAATTAGTCCGATCGACTCTGTACCCATCCCTCAAAGACTCAGGGAAGGTGGAGGAGTATCCGCAAGTGGTGGGTATGAGACGTCGTTTGTTCTGGTTCAATCATGATCAACCAGAAACTGCAAACGACAACAACGAGTCGATGAGTACTTCCAAGTCCAACAGCTTCGAGGTCGACATGACAGCGTCTCTGGTTTCTCATCTTTCGCAGCAGGGGAAGTATGGCGCTGGTGATATTGCCGTTCTCACACCATACCTGGGGCAGCTCCAGCTCTTGCGTCGCAGGATGGAATCCATGTTTGAGATTTGTGTCAACGATCGCGACGCAGATGAGCTTGAGGCCATCGAGGGAGAGGAACCCGATACAAAAACACCAAACGTTGGTGCCCTTCGAAAAACGACTCTCCTCAAGACTGTCAGAGTAGCGACCGTCGATAACTTCCAGGGTGAAGAAGCCAAGATCATTGTCATCTCCCTGGTTCGAAGCAACCCTCAGCAGGAATGTGGTTTCCTCAAGACCTCCAACCGTATCAACGTTCTGTTATCCCGTGCACAACACGGCATGTACATCATTGGAAACCAAAGCTCGTACGAGAGAGTACCAATGTGGGCGGAAGTCATCAAGATTCTGGGCGCGGGTGAGAACATCGGCGCGAAGCTGGAACTGCAATGCCCCAGACATCCGGAGACATCTACACTCGTCTCTCATCCCGATCATTTCTCTCAAGTGTCTCCCGAAGGAGGATGCAGACTTGTTTGCGACAAGCGATTGACGTGTGGCCATCCCTGCAGGCGGAACTGTCACTCAGACACTCTTCACCGCGCCGTCAAGTGCTTGGAGGCCTGTCCACGATTGAAGAAAGGATGTACTCACGCTTGTCCCCTCAGATGCGGAGACCCTTGTCAGAAGAAATGCTTCGTTAGACTTGAGAACAGGCATTTGCTGCTTCCATGCGGACATGAACTTATTTCTCCGCAGTGTTGGGAAGCGCAAGATCCAGCGTCTATTCGGTGTTTCAAGATGGTCACCAAGATAGTCCCAGGATGTGGCCATGAAGTACTTGTCAAATGCTGTGAGGATGTCACAACGGATGCATTTAAATGTTTTTCGACCTGTGGAACCCATCGCACTTGTGGACATACCTGTAAGGCACGTTGCTTCCTGTGCAAAACACGAAAGGATGGGGGGATTATAGAGGAAAACCACGGTATTTGCACCCAACGCTGCGGTCGGAACTACTCAACCTGCCAACATAGTTGCAGTCAAAGCTGTCACGGCGATGCACCTTGCCAACCGTGCAAGGAACGATGTGAAGTACGTTGCATTCACTCAAGATGCGCAAAGACTTGCAGCGAACCTTGCGCTCCCTGTGCTGAGGCAACTTGCGCTTCTAGCTGTGCCCATTCCCAGTGTACCGCACCCTGTGCCGCCCCTTGCAACTGGGTGCCCTGCTCGTTGAGGTGTGACAAGCTTTTGGACTGCGGACACCAGTGTAAGTGGTAATTCAATTATACCGTTATGGTTCGTTCGCTAACAATCTTAGGTCCATCACTCTGTGGAGAAGTCTGTCCTACTTCAAAATTCTGCCAGGTCTGCGCAACTGATGAGATCAAGTCAGTGTGCGTCGACTTCATCATGATGGCGGAATACCGGGACATAGATCTCAACGAAGAACCCTGCGTCTTCCCCAGCTGTGGCCACTTCCTCACTGTCTCGTCCATGGATGGTCAGATGGACATGGTAGCGCACTACGCACTCGATGCCAACGGTCTTCCCACACAGATCCTGCGCGCCTCTGAACCTTTTTCTTTGGATGGTCAGGTTATCAAGTCATGCCCCACCTGTCGTAGATCCCTCCGCAGTGTCTCACGGTACGGTCGAATCGTGCGCCGAGCGATGCTCGACGAAGCTACCAAGAAGTTCGTCTCGTGGTCAAATAATGAGTATCTCTTAGTGGCGTCAAAACTTGTCACTGAACAAGAACGCCTGGCTGCTATGAAACCTCCAGGGATACTGAGTCGCAACGCTGCAGCAGCTGTCAACCCGGCCGCTACGTGGTCACGTCGGGGACAACTGCAGCTTCTTAAAGAATGTGTTGGTACACGATACGACTCCATTCTCCAATTTCGGAAGACTGTTCTATCCTATGCCGACAAAGTGAGGAAGGAGGAACAGCCTTTCCAGCGCGTTGCGAACCTTGTCGAGCACTCCAATCTCCATCGAGGTGGTCAGAGTGAATTCCAATACGACCAAGCCGTCATCCAATCGAAGGGGGCGCTCCTTGCATCGGCCTTGCTCATGAAATGCGACATATTGATCCTTTCTGACCTCTTTGGGATCTTGGTTGGTGGGACGGCCAGGTTTTCTGCGTCAGACGTAAAGATCGACTTTGCTTGCTTCATGATCGATTGCAATGTCTTGATAAAAAATGCAAAATTCGCTTTGTATTCACGAGAGGAGGCTCAGGGCCATTTATTCTACGCCCAACTTTGCGTTCTCTCCCGTCAATATGCCTCTGCGAAAGCGAAGCTTCCTCTGGCAAATGCTCCAGCTTCAGTGTCTGTCTCTACAGCTGTTTCTGAATCACTTGACCAGCTACGTGATACAGGCCTGGGTCACATATTCGAGGCAAGGGGGATTCTAGAGGAGAACCCGTCCATTATGGTCCTCAAGAACGAGATCGACGCTGCAGAAGAAGCTCTGAATGGAGGAACTTACCGTCCTGTTACAGCTGAGGAGTTGCGACAAGTCTATGCTGCGTCTATGGGAGAGCTACGTGGAACGGGGCATTGGTACATGTGTCGTAACGGCCATCCTTTCACCATCAACAATTGTGGTATGGCGATGGAGGAAGCAACGTGCCCAGAGTGTGGGGCTCCAATCGGAGGACGAAACCATCAGTCAGTCGAAGGTGTAAGACATGCGGCTGAAATTGAGGAGATTGCGGAAGATTTAAGAGGAATGCGTTTCTAGACTATCTAGGAGGTGAAGCTGTAGTCTTTGTCTTTGTGGTCATATCGTCGCATATCTCAGTATTCATGATAGCACTGGGGGTCAAAGATGTGTCATCTAGACAAGGCGAGATAGAAGAATGTGATTTTAAAATATCAACAAGCTTGACTGTATTTAATCTATGTGTAAAGCATACTAGTACAAATCATAACATTCTAAATAAGGGATATCGAGCGCTATTACAACTTGGCCTTGGGTCCGGTCTTTCGGAACAACACGTCCGACGCAGGATTAGAGTCAAAGACGATGTCGTTAACAGGGTTATCCTCCGAAGCACGACGGAACAGGTCCTCGTACACCTTGCCGTCAGCTCGTCCCAGAGCACTGTCAAGCTGCCAGTCAGGGAACGACCACGCATCAACGAGGCGCACCGCGTGGGGGCGGACCTCATCCAACAGAGAAAGCGTACGCTTCGTGCGCGCAAGCTGGATCTGGCGAACCGTCGTGGCAGCGCTGGTGAAGAATTCGGAAGCGGAGCTCTGGAGGTGGTGCAGGGCGAAAAGCTCAAAGAGCTTGTGTAGGAGGGTGAGGGTGTTGGCGTCGAGAGAAGATTTTGTGGATTCCTCCTTGAGTGCCTCGTGGAAGTTCTTAACTACCTGGTATTGGGCATACGCGGTGGACAGACGCCAGAAGTCAATCAAAAGACTGTTCCATGACTGCTTCTCCTCATCTCTGTGCTTGAGAGCCTCAAAGGTCAGGAAAGACACGCGCCATGCGAAAGCGTCAACAAGGTCCTGATCGCTGTCGAGAACATCAAAGGCAGCACCAATGTCTTGTCTTCGGATGAACTCCTTGAAGATGCGAGAGATGCCGTTGTCGGGTGCCTTTCCGGCGAGGACTGCACGGGCGGACTTGAGGAGGTATCGGGCGACTTGCTGGGTAAGCATGTAGTTGTCGCCCTCCCATGTGACGGTGGGAAGATAATCGGCGTACCAACTGCCAATACCGGAGAAGGCAGAGTAACCGTGGCCACCGCAAGCGCGACGACAGACTTCAAGACCCTCGGCAGCGGTGGTGGAAGCAAAAGCCTTGAGGGAGCAGGAGATGGCGTGCAGATCGGCCAAGTGGTCGCTGCCAGGGCTGAGCTCCTCAGGTCCGGGAGCACGCTTGCTGTTGTCGCGTTCTCGGCCTTGGGCCATGCGCTTCTGGTTCGCGTTGTAGAGGTTGATCATGGAGCGACCAGTGAAGTGAAGGGCGTAAGCTGATGCAAGCAGAGGCAGGAGACGGTGCTGCACCATGGTGTAGTTGAGGACCTGGTTCTCGCCAACCTCACCAGCATCAGCGTCGCGGTCCTGGAACTGTCGTCGGACGGCACAGTATCTTGTAGCGATAGTGACACCGCGAGCAAGAACAGAGCCAGACTGGAAAACGATGGATGATCGAATAAAGGTCAAGGTTCCGTAGATGAGGGCTGGGTTTGAAGGGCGGATGTACTTTGATGTCTCGGGGTCGATACCAGAGAAGCGGTTCAGCATGTTGACGTGGGGAATCTTGACGTGGTTGAAGAGCAGGAAACCGTTGTCCATGGTGTTGTAGCCGAACTTGGGGCCGATATCACCGACATGGATGTTCTCGAGAGGCTCGTGGGTCTTCATGTCGCGAATGGGCACGACGAAGGGGTGAGGGCCGTATGATTTGCCGTTGAGGATGAGCTGGGCGACGACAACAGCGTGGTTGGCTGCTTTGCCGAGAGAACCAATCCACCATTTCGAAGCAGTGAGATGAGGAGAGTGCAGAGTGAATGTCTTATCCTCGGGGTTCCAGGTGGCGGTGGTCTCAAGACCTCTCACGTTAGATCCATGGCCCAACTCAGTCTGGGCGTAGCAACCGATGATCTCATAATTCCTGGCCTTTTCGAGGAAAAGCTCGTGCTGGGCTGGTGTCCCTTGCTCTTCGAGTGTCTTTAGGAACATAGTGGAGTGCAGACCATAAGGTGTGGGCTCGCTGATGAGATCATTCGCAACATGGTGTTCCTCCTCGGTCCAGTTGTGCTTGTCGCGTAGACGCTTCAGGTGCTTTCCTCTAGCGAGGGCAGCCTCGAGACGATCTGTGCGACCACGGAAGTAGTTCTGCGACTTGTCAAAGACAGGGTCCTCCTGAAGAATCTTGAGGATTTTTGCGTTGCGCTCAAGGACTTCCTTTGTGAAGAGGAATGTGGCGAGTTGGTCGACGTTGATGTCTGACTGGGCGCGTTCCTTGGCGATGAGCTCTGATCCCTGAGGGCCTGAGGGAGTCAGGGCCTTGACCCAGTCTGGATTAGGAGGAGGCATTTTGTGTGAGGTTGTGAATGTGAATTATTAGAATATTTACCCCGGATTATGAAGCTTTACCCCAGAGTTGATATTGTCGCGGGGAGAAAGGAGGAAAGGAGGTTGAAGTTTATATGGGGGATGCTTCGGCTGAGCGATGTCGGAAAATCGATGAGACTAAGACTCTCAAACCTCGGCTGTGTCTAAAAGGTGGGTCATGACGACGGGGCCTTATTCTGGGGAAGCCGAGGCATGTTATTGTCACTGTCATTATCATCTATTTGACATGAAGAACAAAGGCATTGCTAAAATATGAGTATAATGACTGGGTGGACCATCGTGTGTCGTCTCGATGACCGTTGTCGGCATTTCCTGTTACACTTTTGAAATGCGGCACAACCGTTTCATCACCGATTCGATCACTGATCGGCAGTGGAACATTGTTTATCCGAAAGCATCTGATAAGATAAGATGACGTCGGCCTACGCGTCGCTAAACACCGTCGGCATTTACGTCGGCCCCGACTCCTGAGTATAGGGTGAACAATCAATTAATCTTCAGTAATAAACAAACTCAACAGTGATTGACTGAAGAAGATCAAGAGGCAATCGATTGTATTTAATGCTTTAGACAGTAAATATTCGTTAAGGTCATTAGGCAGTAACGCTGTCCGAGCCAATCGGATGGATGTCGCGCGGTTTGTCCTGTCAGCACGTTTGACCTGAAAATCAACTCCTTTCCACAACACAGATACATCTCTCAATAAACTTTCTGTGATCGCAATATCAATATGACTGACTCTAAACAGCCCGAGATCATTCTCTACGACTTGGCTTGTACCAAGAACGTCTGCTTCTCTCCCGTAGTATGGAAGATTCGTCTCATGCTCAACTACAAAGAGGTCCCATACAAGACCATTTTCCTCGAGTTTCCTGACATTGCACCAATTTTGGAAAAGCTGTAAGTATTCGCTGTCTCCAAAACTAACCACACTCACAATATTTCACCAGTGGTTTGCCCTCGCATCCATCGGGTTCTGGCTCTCATGTGAACTACACGGTACCTGCGATCAAACATGTTGCGACAGGCACATACATCATGGATTCGCCAGCCATCGCCAAGTTCTTGGAAACCACCTACCCCAATCCGCCCCTTCCTCTCACATCCGAACTTGGTAAAGAGATCGAGACCAATGCTCGTAGCGCAATAGGCCCAGCGTTTCGCATCTCAATCACCCCACGTGAGCACCTCATCCTCTCACCACGATCCCAGGAATACTTTCGTGCCAAGAGTGAGAAACTACTTGGCTGTAAGTTGGAGGATCTTATGAATGGAGAGAAAGAAGATGAAGCATGGGAAGGGGTCAGAGAGAAAGTGAAAGAGCTTAGTGAGTTGATGATGACAAACAGAGACCAGGGGCCTTTTGTGCTGGGAGATCATCCTAGCTACACGGACTTCTTCATCGCGGCTTCACTTCAGTCGGCGAGGACCATTGATGAGACTGTGTTCCAGAGGTGTGTGGATTATTCTGGCTTTAAGATGATTTATGAAGCTTGTCTGCCATGGATGGACAAGAGAGATTAGATTAACATTGTCAAGGCGACCGTTGCCAACCACTAGAGAATATTGTCAAAGAGAAAACAGAGATGCTGGGTTTATTTACTTTGGATTATTGTAGCTCATCCCCGGGTGATAATCGCTGTAAATTGCATTGATGCTTGCTCACGTCTTGGCCCTCCAAAGTATACCTAAGCTAGTCTAGTACCAGCATGCTGGCCAGGTCTAAGCCACTCTAAACCCTTGCAAGGCTAACATAATAACTGAGAAATATAGAACTATTTTCTCACACTGCTTCGTTTATTACTCAAGGCCTCCAATCTGTCGCTCCAGGCGTTTTTATCACTACATATCATTTCTTATAATACAATGAACACACGAAACTTTGTAAAACAAGCATCGCGTTAGCATCTCCTTGAACCACCATGGAGTCTCTTGGACAAAGGCTAGAGCTGTTGGCCCATCGCATTTACCTCCACGGTTCCATATTTTGGTACGGGTACAAAATACTCACGGGCGGTTTGATATATGTATCTGTCCTGGGATACTTCCTTTCCAACGAGCAAGTACCGCAGTCATTCACGGAATTCTTAATACTTTGCAGAGCTGAAGTAAGCCGGGAGGAGATATCATGGATACTTTCGCATGTCGCCTTTCAAGCCGCCCAGATCACTATTTTGTGTCTAATGTGGCGAGTTTTCAAGATGAAGGAATCAACAACTCATGTCAAGTCTCAAACAGACTTCATCGAACTTATAGACGGACTTCCCCCGTTTGGCTTGCTACAAGGCATGCAGGTTCTATATTCGAAGATTTCTTACGTCGTCATATGTCTCGGAATATCGATCTTCGAGCTAAGAGTCCGATCACTGCGTCTATTGATATTTCTACTTCCACTGCTTTACGTCGACGCCTATGGATCTGCTTTATCACAATTCATGGCAGGTCAAGGCTTGAAATGTGCCCCAAGTCTCCTTGAAGACTATGAGCAAAAACCTTTACTGGCCTTTGTTTCCGCATTTCTCGTTTGCGGCATGCTATTCGGTGCCTGTTTATTGGCACACCCTTTAGGGCGTGTTATCTTTTTCCTCACGCCATTTTACAGCACTACATTGCTGTTCTACTTTCTGCTCTATCGCCATATCCCCAAATATGTGGCCGAACCACTTCCTCTTCCTCAATCCGTCGACCCAGAGAACCGGTTCTGTCAAGTTTGCCGAGATACAATACTCGCCAAACTTGCAGAGAACTCTGGAAGTGTCGAGGACAGCCCACAATCAGGACATCATCGTACCAAAAATTCACTGAGAAACTCTGCTATAGCAGGATGTCGCATCTGTACCACCATTTGGGATCGTCTCACAGAGGAAGTCACCAGTGTCAGCCGATATCTGCCTTCGGTTTACTTTACGACGTATCAATTCTCACTCCAGGCGATTGATATCCACGTCCAGTGGCATTCTTATCTTTGTGCATTCATAGTTGAAAAACTCAGTAGCAGGGTCGTTCGAAAAACTAATCAACGATTTCCCCCGAAATCAGCCCGTTTTGAACTTTGCACGCTTCCAGAAAGCGACTTGGAGAATCACACTGGATCAGACCAAAGCCTTCATCAGGCTAAGAAATGGTATTCAAACTGCATAAGGGATCATCCTGACTGTAGCACCAACATTGGTGCCAATGGATTCCAACCATCCCGGTTATTATACCTCGGAAACTCCAAAGACATCAGCATCCATGTTAGGGGCGAATATCCCTGCGACATGAAATATATGACGTTGAGTCATTGCTGGGGAAATTCCCACTTTATCAAGCTGCAGAGCAGTAACCTTGACGAATTTCGTCAAACAATCTCATGGGAATCCCTTCCCCAAACGTTCAAAGACGCTATCCGCGTTGCAAGGCATCTCGAGTCCCAATATCTATGGATCGATAGTCTTTGCATTATGCAGGACTCGCTGGATGACTGGAGTCATGAAGCATCGGAGATGGGCGAGGTTTATCGAAACTCAATGTGCAACATTGCTGCTTCAAGCGCGTCCGACAGCAGTCAGGGCTGTCTCTATCCACGAAACCCACGAATTCTACAACCGGAGCCTCTTGACAATTACGGAGACGAGTTAAAAGGCTTGTACCTTTTCAACAGATCTTTTCCACAGAAGCCCTTTCCGTTATACAAACGAGCATGGGTTCTTCAAGAAGCATTGCTTGCACCGAGGACACTTGATTGTGGAAAAAGTCAGCTATACTGGAGATGCGACATTACAAAAGCATCAGAAGAGTGTCCAGGAGGATATCCGATTGGCAAAGGCTTCTACCTCAGCCACCCAGCGCATTCATCGAGTTGCCCCAACGAAAGTCTAAGAGCTATGGTGGCAGAGACAAATAGAAGGAAAGAAGATGGATATGACCATCCTGAAGAGCCACGCCCTTCTACTCTTGTCAAGTCTCTGGCCCTGACAGACGAGGGACTACAAACCGCGGTGAAGCATTGGAGTGCTATTGTTGAGGCCTACAGCAACATGGATCTGACGTTTGAGGCCGACATGCCCATTGCAATTCATGGTGCCATCGATGCTTTTCGGCCGTTTCTAGGCCAATGCTATGCTGGCATGTGGGAATACACCTTGCCTGCTCATCTTGTCTGGATGCCCATTTGGCCAGTCATGATGACTACGGTTCTCCACTGCAAAAGACCGCTCGTCAAAAGAGCCCCAAGCTGGTCATGGATGTCGCTTGTAGGCAAGATTGAGTATAAACAAACGTGGTAAGTGATATTGTTGAAAAGACACGTTTTGAAACTGGCATCGGGAATGGCATTTACAACGTCTACCGGAGAAATAGATTGACTTGTGCTAACATTTTTCTCAAGCTGGCTTCATCCTGACTATTCATTAATCGCACATGTTACCCAAGTCACCACCGTCTCTCCAGCTGAAATCCGGCTTCATCTCAAAGCACCAATAGTCAAGGCTACGTATGTTGGTGATGCGAAAAGCAGCATTAAACGAGCCCTCGGGGCATGTTTGATATCACCTTTTAAGAGATCAACCATCACGGTTATGAACAAGCATTTCGACGTCAAGTGGGAAATAATGGGTTGCCATGCAGACGAGAATAGCGAAGAGAATCTGACTCTTCGTGCCTACTTCGACGTTCAGGAAGAGGAGGATACAGCTCGAGACATTTACCTTGTGGCGATTACTGAAAAGAGCGGAACTGAGGGTTTGGTTTTGATGAAGAATGATGATGGCTTTTATTCGCGTGTTGGAGCATTTGCTACTTCGGGACCTGTCAGGAAGATATTCCAGGACAGGGAAAAGACCGAAGTTATCTTGGTGTAGAGTATATGTGGTGGTCAATTGTGTACTGGTGTCAATACAAGTGTAACCGCTATTGTGCATGACCAAGTTTTATTAGTAGGCTACCTATGATGCTATTGTCAGCATCACATGATTGCAAAGCCTTGCCCGTAATGAGGGACGATCAGAACCCCTCTGAGGGATACGCATGACAAGAATGACTCGGTAATTTGCGGGATTATCTGTCGCTGTTCTGGACTGTAGTGTCTGTATGTGCTGGCAGATCTAAAAGCTGACTGTAGGCTTTGAGACTCTAAACGTTTCACAGAAAGCAGGAACTTAATATTATCGCATGCATGTTGTTGACGAGGATAAAAAAAGGTTGCAACCTTTTCCGAAAATGATGCCGACACATCATCTCTTGTCGTTTCTCGGCAAAGGTTACCAGGTACCTCGTACGTAAGTGAGTAATGTAGATGATATTAACTGAAGATATAATAATATTTATTTAATGTCATCAGTATCAGTTCATGTTTTAATCTGAATTCTCATACGATATCAACCTGACAATCAGCCATCGGGTCATTAATAAGAGTCGTATTTTTAACCTTTGCTGTTAAGCTTAAATTCTACCCCCCAGAGACGAGACAAAGAACCAGTACAGGACAGGACGGTTAGGGCGGAATCAGCAGACTTGGCAGCTAATGAGTCGATCCTTTGTGGGGGGCGTTTAGTGCCTAGGTCCCCTGGCTTGGCTTGGTGTGTCGAGGCTTCGATGAGAGGAGGCCGCCAGCGGTAGACGCCTTTAGGTCAAGAGTCAATGTTACGACGAGGCCAATCCTGTTCTTGGCCCTCGCTATGATCTCATTTTGCTTGGCTTGGCGTCGGCTCATGACCAAAAAGCCCACTTGTTGGTTTTTTTTCTTCTATTTTGTGCCTTTGAGGAGGCGATATTATGACTCTCTAGCCCTGATACAATAACAGACCTGAATACCATCAAGTTTGCTCAGTTACTCATTTCCTCTCCCATCTCTCATCTCTCAAAAAACAACACAACACTCCATCTATACCTCACTATGGGCGTCAGAATCGCTACCCAGCAGGACATCCCTGCCCTCAAAGAAATCATCCTCAAGGGCTTGTCAGAAGATTCCGTCTTCAAGTACTGCTTCCCTGTGACGCGCTCAGAAACAGCGTCAAATCACGTCGAAACGGTCCTCAAGAGAATCATCGACCCAGAAAACGCCAGCTGGCTCTGTTTCGTGGTTGATGCTCCCAAGACTCACGACCCTGTTTCCTTGGCCATCTGCCAAACCATCCACCAGAATGCCGATGGGCAACAGGGCGTTGCCGAGCAGGCTGAGCAAGGTACGTAACGTTTAAATTGGATGCCCCTCATCTCACTCTCCACCAGAGAGGACTCTACTCTGTAGATATGGAGCACTTACCCACAACCTCAAACCTTGTCCTCTGTCAGTACTAATTCTCTACAGTCTTTGGCCTAGAAGCAGATGACAACCAGACAAAGACAATAAAACGACTCTCTGCCCTCCAGCAAGGCATCACAGAGACGCAGCAAAAGTACCTCGTTCGTCACACCGAGGTCATCTTCCTCCATGCCGTCATCACGCATCCGCACTGGATTCGCCAAGGTTTCGCCAAGACGCTCTCCAAGCAAACCCTGCAAGTTGCCCGCCAAAAGGGCGCCGTAGTAGTCGCCTTGGCCAGCCCCTTCACCGGCTACGTCTTCTACTCTGGCACCAGCTTCGCCAACTGCGGCCGCACAAAGGTAGAGACCGACAACGACATTGAGAACCTTGAGCTCCAAATCATGGTCTGCACTCCCCCCAAGCCGCTCGAGCAGCGCCGTAGCTCCATCATGGACTACCTGGGCGGTAAAAAGATGTCGCCCGCTGGTAGCAGACGCGAGTCATACGATCAAGACGCTGGTGCAGGCGCTCAAGAGAGGCGGAGCTCGTTCCTTGACATGTTCAGTTTTGGCCCCAAGACGCCCAACGGTGTCGATGATGATACCCGCAGAAAGTCTCACGCTTAGACTTGAAGAAACATGATTCTTTATAGAATGGGATATCGGGTGTTTTTCTCTATGTAATTATCTTCACTATTATGCCAACTACCTACGATCTTACGAACTTTACCGACTGCAATTTATATACCATTACTCTTCAGAACCCCACCCCACTGTGGTTCATGCCCCATCATGCTTCACCGAGTTTCATCTCTCGCATCATGCATTTACATGACAACACACAATCAGCCAATTGACTCTATTTAATTATTATTTTTGCTAACCTAGTGATAAGAAAATGTTTATTTTTCCACTATCATCCAGTTACGTCAATTGAGCTCGCGGAGCTGCGTGGTGATTTTAAAAAGTTTGACTACAAAGCAAACTTCAATTTCTTGACATAGAACGGCGATGATTAAGGGAATGCTCATATATCGATAGAATAAAAAACAACTGCCTGAGAAAATTGAAGCGTATCCATTCTGAAGATCAGGGCAATGAAGAATCCAATGTATACAGGTATTGTCGGGATGATTTGACTGCACAACGCGTCAAATGCTGTGTTATACTCACATAGAGGGGTCTCCATGATTTGATACGATATATCTTGATATCTTGCTACGGATCCTAAGCCCAATAAACAGGCAAACCTGTTTTATTGCACCCAATTTTTACAAAGGCAGCCTTGACCATATGGTCAATAACAGACCAGATAGCTATCGCAATAGTAGGAAGCCTGACCATGAGAAGAGGAACAAGCACTACAATTGTGAGTAGCAGGAAGCTGATACTTGAGCTAATGTAGTGGCCTATTACCCCGAGATAGATATGAGAAGACAGGATTCGACACTATCGGGTATTCGACTGCTGTTATGAACTAAATCAAGCTTGATAGCAGAGTTGACAAGTCGGCCTTGCTTGACGATTCGACCTCAACTTGAAGATGAAACATCCACCCACAGCGGCAGAGATTGGACAGAACAAAGCGTCTGGTCATCGTAACTGGAAATGACGAACGTGTTGAGCATCTCATGACAGATGAGGAACGACTGCCCCAACTTCAATGGACTCGGAAGGTTTCCATGCCCTCGGTACCTTTTATAGCTCCGAGCAAGATAGAGAAATAAAAGAGAGGCATCTGAGTCACGTCTGGTTACATAACAATAAATTGTGCTTCGAAGAATATACCTCGGTATCAAGTCGATGTTGACATACATTGGCTTACTCTGTAGTTAGTCTGTAATTAGATCAACCACGTGGACCGTCGATCGTCATGAGCGGGGAAAACAAGCACTGGATATGATGAAAGAACCGACGGGCTGACCAAATAATGATCTTGCTAAACACATTTGGTTTTGCTCGTAAATAAAACCAGAGTATCAAGTTTATAATACTAGCCAAGCGATACTGTGCCGCATGACTGCGACAACCAGTCTAATTCAGTAAGCTGTGCGAGTTAAGGCACACTACCTATATAAAGATACTTTCCCCCAGATCTTCTACACTCTTTCAAACCAAATCAGTTCGCTAAATTCATATCTAACACTCCTCCAAATCATGATTATCCTCATTGCTGGTATAACCGGAATGGTCGGGCAGCCGTTGGCCCGCGAAGCCATCGCTCAAGGCCATTCAGTCCGTGGTCTGAGCCGAAACGCCGACAAACTCGACAAGGAGATCTCCTCCAAGCTTGAGTCTTTCGTCACTTGTCGAGACTATTTCGACACAGAAGCTTACAGTAAAGCTGTCCAAGGAGTCGATGCCGTCATTGCTGCTTTGCCCATTTTGCCAAGCATTGTTGGAGCTGGTCAGCTTTCTCTTCTGTTAGAAGCAGAGAAAGCAGGTGTCAAGGTATGGCCCCCAACTTCTCGACATGGATCTACCACTTCTAACTTGAAAATCAGGTTTTCCACGCTGCATCTTGGAACTTTGATTGGACCAAACTGAACATGGGTGACCATGAGACTTACGACGCCTACATGGCTTTCAAGCGTCTTGCTGAACTCTCGAGTGGTTTGAAACCCATCTACGGATTCTGTGGAACGATTCTCGAATACATGTTTATCAACTGTAAAAAGGATGGCCGTCGCCCTGCCATCAGCCCAGAGACCAAGACCGTTTCTTACTGTGGCACCGGCGAGGACAAGATGTCTTTGATCAGCGCTGATGACTTGGCAAAGTATACTCTCGCGGCGATAGCTGATCCTGAGATCATACAGCGAGGTATTTACTACGTCGAGTCTTTCCGATGCACAGTCCCAGAGCTTGGTGATCTATATGGAAAAGTTCGAAATATGGAAATCAAGAAACAGCCCGTTGGTGGCCAAACTGAGCTTGAAGGAATGCTGGCTCAGGCAAGGCAGTTCATGAGCCCTTTGGAAGCAAACAAGTATATCGACTTGGCATATGGACTTGCAATTTTGAAGGGACTGGCGGTTGCTGATCCTAGTGATTGCAAGAGGTGGGAGATTACTCCCATTGGATTTGAGCAATGGTTGGAGGAGCACCCTGAAGTCTGAGAGAGTGGAAGACAAGGTCTTGCAGCATTGTGTCAGACGTTGGACGAGCAACGATAGCTTCATGAGGACAGCCCGTTAGGGATTAATGCTGTGATTAGGGTCAGCAAGTCGTCAGCAAAGGCTGTTTCAATTGATAATATTGCATAAGTGATACACGGTAGCTGTCGTATTATAATAGTTATTGATAACGCAAACATTGTTAACATGTAACGTACCTATGTGTCTTACTTAATATGTGTTGATATATCTATATGCCTTTTCTCTAATTTAAACATCTATGATCTGCTACTTCCCACCTCAGACTCCGCTCTGCCAACAGACACAATGACCTGTTTTGTCATCATAATTCCTCTGTTCATGGTATTCAACTCTGTCTCGCTCCCCGCTAGACTCTCCGAACCCACTTCTACCACATGCCTCCGGGGGATCTTGTTTCCTCCCGGCCAGTAGACTGAGTTCCTTGTCAATCCTGTTTTCCTGGACGGATTACCCGAGCGGTCGTCGCTACCCGTGGACACTGAGTTGGTCATCTTTCGAAGGAGTGGTCGGAGAGCTGTTAGGGCGACGATCATGACGGAGATGCAAATTTCGGCAGTGGCCCAAATATCTAAGAACCTATTAGTCAAAGCTTGGCAGAATCTTAGGGAACGAAAAAGCTTACAAATGGAAATGTCATTGTTGACGTGGAGCATCGTTACGAATCTGCCGATACTGACGGCGATGGTGATTATTCCCATCCCGAAGACGACAGCTAGTCCAATCTTCTTACGTGTTGAGGTCATGAGGCCTTGCAATAGTGGAATAGGAAAGACGAGATCTAGTTAAAGAACATTAGAAAGGACGAGACCGCATAGCGAGAAAATGAAGAACATACTGAGGACTTCTGTTATGAAGTTCAAAGCCCAATTCAACTTCACGACTGTCATTGAAGTAAAAACAGTGCATTTCTGGTCGCCTTCCGCCCTGGATATTCATTAGTAAATAGGATGAAGATTGTCCATGGAATAATTACCAGTTGACTGAAGGATTAGGTCCACACCAAAAAGTATCGCAAAAGGCGGTGGTGAGCGCAAAAGCCACCGTTATACCAGTCAACCCAAAAAGGGCACGTCTCATTGTTGGATTTGTAACAGGCACAAGATTGAAGTAAAAGGCGATGATGCTGAACTTTGGAAAGTAGATGCCTGTGTCGAAGAAGTAGTTCGTCGCAAATCGGATCTAAGATGAGATCAGTTAGCCTTCCAGACCGACGACCAGTCAACTACTCAGAACGCCTCTAACCTTCTTCACAGATATACTGTTATTGGCGAGTACAAAGTCATCCATTGCATGCATTCGGAATGTCAGGGTATCGCAGATGAGCAGACCTTGGCAGGACACCAAGCCGACGATCAACCAGTAGTCAGCTGCGTGCAAGCCGACGCCTCGTATGAACAGGCGGACATAGACACGACAGGCGACAAGTATGTATGCAAGGACGAGGATTGTCCATTCGAATGCCTACATAAGTAATGTCAGCAAGGTCAAATCCCTTTGGTGATGTCGGATGTCAGTACCATTACGGCAGTGCTGGAAATCATCGCTGTGGAGGAACACAGCCTGCAATTGCAGGTCCAAACTTAGAAAGGATCACAGGGAAAGACGAAAGAAGACAAAGAACATGGAAACTATCCCAGGCCACCGGTAACTTGCAGAACACTTGATATATGCTGCACTACTGCAGCGGTTGCATGGACCCATCAGACAAGGTTAGTTCATCGGTCGAGTCAAGTCAGCCGCAAGCGGGTGCGAGCCTAAATCGTTAGTACCAACAAGACGTTATTTCCAGACCAAACGCTTACGCGGGCGACGCTACGATTTGACTGCCCAATTCATTCTTAGGATGGCGAGTAAAGGAGCCCCAAGATGACACTAGTGGAGATTACAAGCGCAAAGGATCAAGACACGATGGCATAGCTTGACTTAGTATTGGATCATGGCGCTACTGGTCAGGGGATAACGAACTTTTGGAACAGGAAGATCTTTAGCGTGATCCGAAGCTCGATCAGGGCAATCGAGCCATTCCCAGTGGAGGATCACCAACCTTGTGATAGGCGACAAAATGGTCATTCTAAGGTCTGATTTTTAATCGTACTTCCCATGCCTCAGGGAAGCAGTCGAATCAACCCCTGGGGACATTATAGACAAAATTAGCAAGGCAGTCTATCCTACTTAACCACTCTTCTTAGAATACGTATTTAATTACCCAAGACTTGGGAGGCCAACATTTCTGTTATACCCATGTAGCATATTTCTTAACGAAACTCTATTTTACTAGCGTCCAGTACAAGGGATGACAATTGAAGCTAGGGGAGCGTCTCCGGGCTGCCAAGTAAGCATTATCGACAAGCCGTCCGTGTTCCAAGACGCCACTAACTACCTTTCAGTGGTTGGGATGAATTTAGATACGCAGGGACCGTTTATGCCAAGATCTGTTTATCTTTCCAGCGTAGGAGATGGCGTGTTGAGTTGTATTCTAGAGTCAACGCTACTGCAGCTATTTTCACAAAAGGAAATAGACGACTCACGGAATTGACTTGGATTACTTGGCATCGCTAACTGGCAGACAGGTAGATGTATTGACCCCTATGTAGGTGTCGGAGTTCACCGTATGGCGGGTAATCCATGGGTCTCACGAGTGTTGAAGCTATTGCGTTGAATGTCACTGTCGCAACCTTGGCATTGTTTGACAAAGAGCTTGGCAATGAGGCAAGAGAACACCTCGAGCCGGGTTTTAACAACTGTTCAAACTCCTGTTGCGTTTTCTCAGTGCAGTTATTAAAAGAGTGACTACCAACGGGGGGGCCTGGTTTCTGTAGAGGATTGGAAGGTTCACTAGATTGTTGATAAACTTCAATTTATTTCCCGATGACCCGCTTGTGAAGCATGGATAACATGGTAGAGGTGTTTGCACAGCAGTCGTCACATGTTGGTGATCTTCAAGGCTTGGAAAGCTGTGTTCAAGCTGATTCAGCTCAGATTCATTCGGCAGAATCGCGTCCTAGCCCGATTAGCGATAGGTACGGAAGACTAAACGTGGCACTGTCTCAAAAGTCACGTGACGGCAAAAATCAATAGAATGACCCCTCCGTGGGGCCCTGTTTAAGCGATTTATCCGCTAAAAAACTGACTAATTATAGGGCTTATAGCGCCTAAGCCCCCTATAATTTAGTAGACTATAGCTACTATAATACGCT